>JAIPRM010003133.1:0-27167 GCA_025469315.1 Stegophylla sp. TES_Ste_2020 | reverse complement strand
AAAATGACCTCTCTAAAGTACAATCTAGAGGCGAATCCGGTTTCAAAAAGTTATTGATCGAAACTTTTGGACAAGTATTTCTATACGAAAAAGTGTTAACAGAAAAAAAAAAAAATAAATAAATAAAAAAAAAAATAAAAAAAAAAATAAATAAATAAACATCATTGTAAAAACACTAGCTTCTTCACTTTGTTCAGAATCTAAAATTAAATAATACTATTTAATAAATATAATATTTTATAATATTAACAGAACATAATACATAATATTTTACAGTCTTATTTTACACAATTTCATTTAAATTAATCTCTCCACAAATAGTGAATAGAAGACAGCGTTTCGGTATCCGAAAGTGTCCGTTATTCAGGGGTCATAATAAATTATTGCAGACCTGCCTGTTATTTGACATTTTATCAATAACAATAATTACATAACGTAATGATCGAGTAATATGAATCTAACACGATCTCATAAATGATTGTTATAAATATATTATATTAACTGTTTTTCCGCGCGTTTCGCGACCACTGCAGGTACGTTCCGGGTCAAAGGCAACTGAAGAAGTACGGGCCGCTGATCATGGAGACGGAAGTAACGACAACCGACGGTGGTGGCGCGACCGGAAACAGTGGTGATGTGACCGGATACAGCGGCGGCAGTGGCGGTTACGACAATGAGGCTGACTACAGCTCCAGCGTGGCCGCTTATGACGTGGACAGCTATTACAAAGAGCCGACCGTGGTCAGCAGTTCCAACAGCGGCGATAGTGGCGGAGTCGGCGCGGCTGGTTGGTTCGGCGAAATCCTGTCGCCGCGTCCCGTGGTGAACGTGGTGCAGCCCACGGCCGCGGCCGTCACGAAAAAGTCGTCCTACGACATGCAAAAGATTAGCACGTGGGCCCTGGTCGCGATCGGCCTGTTAAAGCTGAAGTTGCTGTCAGCAATCAAATTCCTGGTGCTGTTAGCCGTCAAGCTCAAGGCCCTCACGCTGCTCAAGTTGTTGGTGTTTGCCAAATTCGCGGCCGTCGGCAAACTGTTCAATCTGTTCTTGTTGCCGTTCCTGCCCAACTGGCTGACGTGGCTGCGGAACATAACGACGTTCCAGATGAATTCGGCCGCCACGGGCATGAGCATGGCCTCGGTTGCGACTAGTGAAGCTGCCTCCAGTGGCAACGTCATACAACAGCTGCGCAACGACAGCGTGCCGGTCGAGAAGAGTGCCGTGGCCGAGAGTCGTGCCGCGTTCTTGCCGGACGACGGAGCATCGTCGCTGACCACCGCGGCCAGCCTGTTGCGATACGTGGCCACGGCGAAATCGGACAAGTGCGTAGAGAGACTGACCTGTCATGTGGTCGGGACCAGGCCACTGAATTTCCGGTCTGTGTTGGTCGATTGGTAAGACATCCCCCCCCCCCCGATAACCGCCAGCCACAGTCAAATTTGTGAATTGCAATTTTCAAAATATTAAAATTCGTCTCCGAGTGGAACGAAAAAGCTATTGGTTTTACAATGTTTTAAAACTTATTTTATTATTCGTTAACACTATTCTATTCGAAAAAAAGTTCTGATCAGCACGTATAGAATGTGTTTCCGGTAGAGAATTCGAATGCCATGGTACATAAAAGAAGTGATTTTCCTAAAATATTCTTTACAATTTTTTCAAAAAATAGGGAAAATCTGAGTAAAAGTGGTAAAATATGCTGTACATTAGATTCTCATACATTCGATTTTTGTAATTTAGTCATAACTCTAAACTTAATAATAAAAAGATTGAAATTCTTACTCATTATTAATAATAGTGTAATACAGACAGGAAAAAAATTTCAAAGAAATTTCACCATTTTTGGGATAAATATAGAATATTGAAATTATCTCTTTTATTACATTTTTCCTAACACAATTTTAGTTATGTTCAGTACTTGATATTATGAGTTGAAAAGTTAATACTACCTTATTGTCTATCAATTAATTTAACTGCCCCGAATGAGTCAATTTTTTTTTTATACAATCGTTATTGTTCATTGAAAAATATGATATTATTATTATATATTGTTTTTATCAATTTCTAAGGTTATTTAATAACAAAGTCAGTTATATAAAATTAAATACTTAAGAAGTTTCTTTTAAAAACTTTATGAATTAACATTTACATCCATCACTATTTTAAATATCACTCGAGTGCATTTAGTCCTAACTTACATAGGAAACATAATTATCCATAAACTAAAAAAACGTTAAAAAACAAATTTATGATGCTATACATCTACACTCTAATTTCGATCTCATATTTATCAAAACTAGGATATTTATTATTCAATTTTAGATTCTGAGAGAATTGAAGAGCGTTAGTATTTTTACAATAATGTTTATTTTTATATATATTTTTTTATTTATTTATTGTGGACACATTATTGTGTAGAAATAATTGTCCAAAAGTTTCGACCAGCAATTTTAGGTATCACAACTCACTTTTAGATGATACTTTTAAGAGATCATTTTTTGAAATTCTCAATAGTTTTCTCAAAATTTGGGGAAAACTTTCCAAAATTTGAGAAAAAAGCCTTGGAATCAATTTTTTTTTTTAATCCAAATTTTATAAAAATTTTAATATAGATAAACAATAGTATCCGAAATATTTTGGTTGAAGAAAATTTTGAAACTTTTTCACTCATTAAATTTTTATTTTCTTTTCTCAGTTGATAGTGTAATATAAAACAGGCCGAGAAAATATTTTTTCGTTATCATAACAAACTTTACAATTTTTAAGTAAAATTGTCTTGAATAAACTGATGATTCGCTCAAAATCATTGTATTAAAGAAATGATTTACCGTGTCTTTGGAATTCAATGCACCCACAAGAGTATCCCACTCTAGAAGAGAAGAATACCCGAGATTCGAAGTATGTTCTTTTTAAAACGCGATATTTGGAGGGGCTCGATGGAAAGAAAGTTTGTCATTCGATTTCTCCTGGTTTGGATAATATATTATTCTGATATAAATTTTTTTGTGTTGACGTTTATAACGTTTAAACCGATACTATTCATGTTTGAGGTTTTTCTTTTTGCTTTTCCAATATATAGGTAGGTACGTTATTAAGATTTGAAACGAAAAAAAAATGATATTTTCGTCAGTAAAAAAAAAAAGTCACGCGGCATCATTTTATGATGAAAATGGACACTATAGTACCAAATACGTATATAGACTTGCACCTATTATAAAATAAAACCACGAATTATGTTTAAATCATAATCGAATCAATTTGTTTTATATATAAATGTGCAAATACCAGCATTTTTAAAATAATATTTATTATATAAGAATTATTGTTAGTAGTAAGTCCTTGAGATAAATTTATTTATTCTTTTTTTTTTTTTTTTTTTTTTTATAGTAGGTATTTATTAAAAGCCAATACAAAAATAAGAAATGACATAAAATAGTTAAAACTAAAAATCATATAAAATAAATTAACTTAAAGTTATTTGATTCAAAAATTCTTATACATACAAATTGTTCTTCGATTTCCATCATAAATGTCGTATAGGTTTATTATTAGTGAATGTATTTTTTTTCATCTAAATTTTCAAAAAAATTATTATCAATTTACTTTTTTAGTTATTTTCCTAATAGCTACTATAAGGTTACCTTAATAAGGCATCTTAAATTAAAATTATTACCAATATAGTAATAATTATTTAATGATAATGATAATTTATATCATTTTTCATTTCAGGATACTATCGTCAATAGTTAATTATATTCCAAACAAAAAGCTTAAGTTTTATATGGCAACGTTTAAGAACGTTTCCGAGTATCGACTAGAAAATATTTTCACGCAGCTATCGACGGACGAGTGGCTCAAATGGTGTGATGAACGCTATAAGTGTGAAGAAGATGCAATCAATAACAATTTAATTTAAATTATTTTATATTCATTTAATTGATTTTTATTTATTTACTTGACTTACTTTTATACTTTATTTAGTGTGTAATTTCAAAATTTATTAACTCTTCGGTGTGATGTACTAGAATTTAACACAACAACGAATATTATATTTTTACCGAAAAATAATATGATTTCATTAAACATTAATATTTAAATGTCAAAAGCAGTTACTATATATTTTTTATTTATCATTTATTCAGTAAGTAATTGTAAATATTTCTATACTGAAACATTTTATAATTGTACATCTGCTATATATTTATATCCAATTATAAATACATATATCAGGTTAAATACTTGGTTTATTGGTATGTTAAATCACAGATTACTTTTCCCATTATTATCATGAAAAAATATAAATAAAACAATTAATATTTTTTATTGTTCCTATTTTTGTTTATTTTCTTTATATATTCTTTTTTTTTTTTTTGGTTTATTGGGCCTTTAAGACCATCTCGTCTCACAACCAAGCTTCCATCCTTCTCTATCCAATATTTATTTTCTTTATATACCTACCTTAATCTATCTTAATTGCAAATTATATCAACAGTAATTTTACTTCATATTTGTGATAAATTATACTTAAATATACACAATGAACTAAGATAATATATTGGATTTAGAATCGAGAAGATTGAATACTGATGATGAGTGATGTGCGAGGGGACTTTGTAATTCCAATTGGTTTTAGCACCATATACACATGCATTATATTGTTCAAATAAATATAATAACAAGTTATAAAATGGTATAGTAGGCATTATAGGCATTTTTTTTTTTTTTTTTTTTTTAAAAAGGTATCAGAGATCATTATTAAAGTAATACATTTTTTCAGTTATTTAGCTATAAATAGTACTAAAGATATTTTTTGAAACGGCATTTGAAAGAAAATCTTCAATTTAATTTTGTACAACACTGTACCTCAATGTCCTACACAAAATTCCTTGAATGCTTAACTTTTTTAATACTTTAATAATTTCTTTTAAGACTAAATATACAAGAATATTACAAATCATGTAAAAAATTATTAGCGCCCATTTATTTAAAAATAGTTATCTCAAGATTAGCTTTACTTGTAGTTTTATTTCATGTCAAAATAACATTTGTTGGAAGTCCGAAGAAGATAATTTTTGTGTGGGCTTTTTACACCAGAACATCCTAGAACAGAGCACTTACGCATATTTGTATTTTAAATTTATAATTACTCTACTAAAAATAGGTGCAGTTGAAAATATAAATAACGAAAAAGTACAACTCAACTTTAGGACAATATAGATTTTAATCACGTTTGACAGTAATACAATATGACCATCATTTTAAGTAATTTTTCGGAAAATTGTGTTTATTAATAAAAAAATATTTATTAATAATTTATTTATAAAATATTACCACTAGATAACATTTTAATTATTCAGATTTTTAGATCAAAAACATTTGACATTTAATCTCTTCTATTCAATAAGCCTATCCGATGCCAGTCTTCTATGTCTTAATCCGTGAAATACACAACATTTTTAATCTAGTGTATCTAGATTATACCTTATAAGTAACTCATTTTCATATTGCTCCATCATTCAAATTCATCATTAATTCATTACTTAACATGGTTTGTTCAAATACTCAAATTTTAAAACCATTACCTGCACAAAACTACTATAACAATTTACTATGACTATAAAAATCAAAATTGGAAAAATATGTTTAGGTTAAATATAAACACCATATAGTTAAATACTTCAAATGTTGTACTCGGATTATTTTCAAAGATGATCGGATTTCGTCCAATTCCGATTTTTATGACAATATTTAAACAAGCATATCTTCGAAAATAATGTATGAGTAAATTTTTAACAAGACATGCATTTGTAACCTGTTATTTTTAAAAAAATCACATTACAATAAAATGTATCATCTATTCACTTTTCTTTTTTTCTCAAGATACTAAAAACCATGAAAAATCATGCGTACAAAAAAAAAAAAGCCGGACATACTTCTCACGACGGGTGGTATTCTCTTGACGGGCGTATTAAATTTTAAAGAAACGATAAATAATTTCTTCAATAAAACGATTTTGAACGAGGAAAGTTAATAATATAAAAAAAAAAATGTTCGAAAAATGTCCAAAATTTTTTTTCACATTTTCTAAATTTTCTTGCGCCAAAATCTTTTTTATAGGATTTTCTATCTATGTTTAAATTTTCATAAAATTTGGATCAAAAAATGATGGTTTCTGAGTCGTTTTTGTCAAATTTTGGGTAGTTTTTTTCAAAAAAAAAATTGAAGAATTGAGAAATTCAAAAAATGACCTCTTTAAAGTACTATCTAGAGGCAAATCCGGTTTCAAAAAGTTATTGATTGAAACTTTTGGACAAGTATTTCTATACGAAAAGTTGTACACAGAAAAAAAAAAAAACATCATTGTAAAAACACTAGCTTCTTCATTTCATTCAGAATCTAAAATTTATAAATGATGATAGTGAAATCGTTTTTATATTATTTTACCTTCTACATATCTAAGTAATAGGGTGGCCATTATTTTGATTTTTGTCATACATTTTTGATGATCATTAATGAATTATTGATATGGTTTTTACTTCGTTTTTAATATAGTCATGGTAAGTAGTTTTGAAATAATACAAGCAGAAGAGAGTGGACCGTTTCTAAAATAATAATAATAATAATAACAATTTTTTTCGAAAATGGTTTACATTTTATAAATTACTAAATAGCACAGTGGGGAAATGGAAATCTGTGCGCAAATATGTTTTAATAGTATCATTACGGGTATGAATCCGTAAAACGTTGCGATCGTGGGAAAATCGATACAAATCGCGGAAAAAAATACCATAAATAATAATCGCTCAGTAATGTGGGGAATCCGAAATGGCCGAATGAAAACGTTGATTTTACTCTCGTTTAAGAATGTGTAGAGAAAAAAAAATGTCGATAAAGACCGACAGCGGCGGCAACACGTTTTCACGCCAAGCCGGGAACCAAAAAAAAAAAAATACTTTAATAAAATAATAATAACAACAACATAGTTTCGTACGATATTATATTATGCGCCGTCGCCGTCGATCGTCTGTGCAGCTGCTCCTCGGACCGGAAACGCGGTCGTGGTCAGTGTTGTGACCGCGTCGGTGGAAAGAAAATATCGCAAGGCCGTTTTTCTATTGATATAGTCGACCGACGGCTGCCGCGTTTAAATCGCGTTCGATCGCCACCGGGTGGGATCGCGTACGGAATCAAGAAGCGGCAAATGTCGGAACTTGATTGATCCTCTTTCGCCCGGACCGACGCCACATGATTTTTCGTGCGAATCCTCGTGGATCTGTATCGGAGACGGACGAATCGAAATAATACGCGAAAACGCGCCCGTCCACATGTCCGCGCACCGTGGTCCGCCGCGTCGTCGCGGCGTAGACGAACGCGTTTTTTTCGCCGCGTTCGTGCTGGCTGTCTCGTCGTACAGCGTGACCGTCACGGAAGGCGGCACCGGCCCTGAGACCGCTAGCGCTGCCGCAGCCGACCAATCGTACCGGACGTGGTCGACGTTCTCTTCGCCGCCGTCCAGGGACACTTTCTACCAGACTCTCCCTTCGTGGGTCGTTCATCACGGTCCCGTCGACGGGATTCGGCCGGAAAACGGCACCGCTGTCCCGGAGAAGGATATTTTACAGCAACACCCTGCGTCGTCGGTGACAACGACGACGACGATGACGGACGATCATCGCACCGTCCCGTCGCCGCCGACGAGCGACTACCGCACGATCCTTTCGTGGGCCGACGACTTCGGATCGAGCGCGGCGATCGGCGCCGCCGATTACCAGACTGCGCCCGTCGCGGATTTACTTTCTCCTCCGCCGTCCGTCACCGGCACCGGTGTTCGAGACTCGACCGCCGAAGCGTCGGACGAATGGCTACTACTTGGAGGACGGCGACCGGCTGCTGGATTACTTCCGCCTCCGCCGTCGGTGACCGGCAGTAAACTTCATGAAGTGACCACGGAAACGTCCAACGAACGACTGCCAGGAGGACGGCCGTATTCCACACCCGTTAGGAACAGGTTTGTCAAAATTTTTTTACGGCAATATGTATGACCGGGGCCGGATCATCCACGTCGGGGCCTACGAGGCTATGAAATTCTCAAGACTCTTTTACTCTTTTCTGACTTCCTAAAATACATTTTTTTTTCTACCACCACAATGCAATCATATTCATAATTCACGGGTGTGCGTGGTGAAAAATGGAATTAAATCGATTTCAATTGTGTACACAATGAAAGAAACAGATAAATAAACACTGGTAGAGATTTAAAGTTAAACCTGACTAAATTGAAGCCAAATATCTGAAATATTCTGTCATAGCATCAGGCTCATTCCTCATATTAAAAATATTGATTTAAGTATATTTATTTTACTTAAGACTGAAACTAGATTTCCCTCTCATTTTCTGTCATTTTATTAGTGAAAAAAAATTAATTAGATAATTTCAATTGAATTAATAGAGGTATGACTAAAAACACGCTTCTCATATTTTTTTCACTTTAAAAATGCTCACTCTACAGTTAACCCCTATTCAATTGAGTAGCTATCATCAGTATGTGGTCTATGGGACAAAAAATGCTGGGGATTTCTGGTTTAAGATTTTAAAACATAAAATTGCCGTTAATAGGCGCATAACTTTTACATAATTCTGCTCATGATAATCATGTAGGTATAACTTTACGGGTGTCCTTTAAGGGGGTAAAGGAAGGGCATGCCCCATCTAGTTTTTCATACGTTTAGGAATTTTTGTACGATTCATAATAATTGTCGCTTGTCGAAGAAATCGAATTATAAGTGATGAAAAGTTACTACGAATTTGAAATTTAAATGTACAGATAAAAAACAATTTGAAATACAAAATTTTATTCGATAGTATTCAAACTGGATTTTCAACAAATAAACACTCGTTATAATTTATGTTTGGTTTTTTTCTACAAGTTTTTCTCCACCCTAAGCGCCCTGCATAGGCGTGTGATTTTAGTTTATTAAGTATAATATAATATTATGTAAAATAAATCATTACACGTTCGCGTTAACTAAACGCCTGTCAAACGAACAGCAACATTTAATCGCTGTTTTCATAATGATATGTCTACATATAGATACCGCTATCGTCGTCCCTCCTTGTCGAATCGGTACAGGCCGCCACAGCCGCCAGAGATCAAAAAGAACAAGTGTCACGGACAGAGCGACACTAAATTCGGTCGGCCGGGAGGACACACAGCCTCCGAAAACTCGGGCGCGTGGACCAGTGACGTCACGTCTGCAATGGACACGGGTTGGGCCATGCTGCGATCCGTTCAACCGAAGTACGTACTGATGTTGGCGGTGGGCAAACTGGCGATCGTCATTGCCGTCAAACTGTTCGTGCTCGCCAAGACGTTCGTGCTGACCAAACTGTTGAACTTGCTCGTGCTGCCGATAATGCCGTTTTTCTGGCCGTGGTTTGCGAGCACGTTGAAACCCACGAGCGTCGTCGCGGTGGGCCCGAGAACTGGTGTCGAGTGCCGGAAACCGTCCGGTCCGGCCTCCTGCGACCGGAACTGGTCTTCTGGCGGGCCAGACTCTTCCTACGGGGCATCTGGTGTCGATTCGGCCGCGGATCAGGTTCCTGCCAACGACGTGGACCCGTCGTCGAATTCGACTCCTTCTCCTCCGAAAGATCCCGATCTTCCGGCTGGTAGTTCAATTCTTCCGGTAACGGGTGCACCCGATTTCGATATGTCATTATCAGGGCATACTACGGGGTTTCCACAACGATACCGTAAACGGATTTCAATTCGATCCGCCCGTCAACCTTTGTTCACCGGTTGGCCGTGATTTCAGAGCCGCGAACGGCGATTATCCCGGGGTTGATCGCAGTGGCGTAAATACTAAGTGGCAATTACCAACTTTGTCGTTTTGGGACCAAGGGCAGGGACGTGTTTAAAGCGCTTAAGGGGCCCGTGCACTCCCTATTCACCATAATATGTCTTATACTTTTTAATTTTTATAAAATCATTCATTTTATTGTTGGTCAATATAGCTTTTTTTTTCTGTGATCATGTCAATATCAATTTAAATTCTATAAACTAAGAATTTCGTTAGTAAATGATTGAGTATAAATACCCATACCCTAATACATATAGAGTAAACTCTCGTTATGTCATATTCCAAGGGGAACAGAGAAAAGTTCGAGATATCGAAAAATTTGAGATATTGAGGTTTATTAAAATTAAAAAATTTTTATTTATTTATTTAATTAACTTTACATTATTTAAATACTTAAAATACTAATATTACGTACTTACGAATGAACTGCAATATTTCATAATTTTTTTTTTTTTTTATCTATCATTGAAGTTTGTTTTTTGTAACTCATGTCTTTGACACTACATCTTCCAAATTGAATATTTCAGAAAAAGTGCCATCCCCATATGACCATACCTATAGTAGACTCGACAAATTTAATGTTTTTAAAACGTGTATAGCTTTTTTTATTGTAACTACAGTGCCTTGCTTCTCATTTTATAGTTCGTCTTTATTAACACTGGGATTTTCTATGGTTTGTAATAAATTTTCTAAAATTTTTAAACCTTTTCACATATAAAATTTTAATTTTGTATTCGATATAATGAAAAACGAAAAATTATGTACTGAGTTATGGAGAGCAAAACGCTATTGATTATAATGGTAGTTTCAAAAGGATTTCAATGTAATCAATATTACGAAAAATTCGAGATATTAACGTTTGGCATAACATGAATTCACTGTATTTTATGGTGCGAACTATAGTAATTTAATTATGAATAATATTATAATATTGTTCTAAATACTACATTTATTGACAGATAAGGCATACAATTAAAAAAAAAAAGTACGTTAATATACAAATTGTACTGATTTATTAATATAGCCATTAATTTATTCCATTAAGTATATAATTAAATTTTATATATTATAAATAAAATATGTAAAAAACATAAAAAAAAAGCACAAAAGGACAAAGGGGTTTATGCTGATCGTCCGCCTCCTTAAATACGCCACTGCGTGATCGATTCCAACTTAATCATCTTAAGAAGGCATTGTAACTGCATCTGTTGTCTCCGTCCACCTAACGAACAATAATTTGATATGCTATAACAATAATTCGATGAAAAATCTATTTCTTGTGGACGATTTGTATCATTATTTAATAATGTTGACAATAGTTTAAAAATGGGATTAAACTCCAAAATGGTATACTTCTAAAAAAGTGGTTTTTAGGAAGCTTTGCAATTTTAAGTGGTTTTCTCAAATCCATGTTTAAAATATCAGGCAATTTGCACAAAAAGGTGTTATAGTAAGTGTTAAAGTACATAATATGTTTGTCAATAGGCCAATAGGTAGTTTTGGTTATGACTTACAGAAACAGAAAACACCCTTTACGCTTTAGCAGTAGTCATTTGTTTGCTGTATTTCGAATCTCAATCAAAAGTTTGGAGGCTGATATTAACAAATTTATTAAATCAACTGCAATCGTATAAACTATAGGTTTATAATTTTATATTTTTAAATTTTCTTTACAAAAAATTAAAAAAAATGTTCGAAAAATGTCCAAAATTTTTTTTCACATTTTCAAAATTTTCTTGCGCCAAAATCTTTTTTATAGGATTTTCTATCTATGTTTAAATTTTCATACAATTATGATCAAAAAATGATGGTTTTCGAGTCGTTTTTGTCAAATTTTGGGTAGTTTTTTCCAAAAAAAACATTGAAGAATTGAGAAATTCAAAAAATGACCTCTTTAGGGTACAATCTAGAAGCAAATCGGATTTCAAAAAGTTATTGATCGAAACTTTTGGACAAGTATTTCTATACGAAAAGTTGTACACAGAAAAAAAAAATAATAAAAATGAAAAAAATAAATAAACATCATTGTAAAAACACTAAAAAAAAAACTCTAAAAAAAATTTGTATTATCCCTCATATTATTTTGCTCAGTGAGAGACAATTAAAATAACTGAACACTTATACTCATATTATGATTTTTGATAGATATTAAATTATATGTTAGGTAGATAAAAATTGTCTGTTTATTATGTGACCCTCGATGAAAGATTGAAAAAATATGGTTGGATTAGGTTTGTAAAATATTACTAGAGAGAAAAGTTACAACTATTTAAAAAAAAAAAAACAAAAATACGAAACCTTATACTTTTATTATATTTTTAAAAAATTATGGCATTTTCCCCTCGAAAATATTCTTAAAATCTTCTCAAATCTCTTTTCAAATTTTTCAATATTGTTCATTATATGGATGGAAACAAAAAATACAAATACAACGACGTTACAAGTGAACCAGTAAGAAACAATGTTCATTAAAATCATAATTTATTTCTACTACATTAGTTGTTATATTTGTATAATTATTTATATATGATATTATATAGTAACCTAGTAAGTTAATTGTTTATATTTTATATCATTCTATTTTATCGAATAATTCGTAGGAAAATATTTCCAAATATAAAAACATGTTATAATCGTATGTATATAATATAGTATGTAAGTGCATACATATTTTTAAGAAATTATCACCGTTATATATTTTATACTAAGAATATGCCAGGATTTCTTAATTATAAAACATCAATTATTTATTAAGATTTCAAAATAAATTTAATTCAAATTTTTCACTTATACCATTATTTAAGGGTCATTTTAATATTACTCTTTTACATAGAACAAACCTTAAACCATCATCAACATTTATATTCAAAACATGTATAATATTAATAGCATTAAATGAAGTGCAATATTTACACATATTGAATTTTGTAATTTAAGAAATGTTATTTGTTATTAATACATTTTAAACATTACTTTTCAACTGTTATACTTTTACGTTTTCTACCAAATAAAATATTTTCTGAAAAGCGCTGTTTGTAAAAAAATGTAGGTATCACATATTATCAAATTTATTGATATTTTTTAGAAAATATGTTTTAATGAATACAAAATATACTACAAAAATTATGGTTGTTAAGACAAAAATATTTTTATTCAGAGAAAAAATTATTTTAAAATAATACTTGAGTAGAAAAAATGACCAAATAATCATAAATTGAAAGTGTAAAAAGTAGGGATGGGTTCTCGAACTCTTCGAACCCTCGAACACCTCAAACTTTAAGAAATTCGAACAGTTCGAAGTTCGAGAAAAAAATAAGTTTGAATTCGAATTCGAACATCTCAAATAGTTCGAGTTTAGTATGTTCGAGTTCGAATTTTCGAACAGTTTAATCAGCAGATTTTTTTTCTCCGTAATGTTTCAACACTGCAACGCTGTTTTCTTTTAAATTCTGAAAATAAGTGATGAATATCAATTAAATACACGTGTTAATAAGTGTGGTTAAAGTTTTTTTTTATTTTTAATTTTTTTTCTATATACATTTTTTCGCATGGTAATTACTTGTCCAAAAGGTTGGACCAGTAACTTTTTGAAATTGGATTTTTATTGATTAATAATATGACTAATATTGTTATTATTGATAAATTTTCAAATGTTTTAATTTTTTGAAGTTCGAAAAAGTTTGAAAGTTCGAAAATAGTTCGAATAAAATTCAGATTCGAGTTCGAGTTTGAGTTCGAAAAAATTAATGTTCGAACCATCCCTAGTAAAACGATTTTTATTTAAAATCAACGTCTTAAAATCGTAAAATCATGCAGCAAAACAGTGAAAATACCAAACGAGTATTTGATTAGTTTTATATCATCAACAGTGCTGTGTTAACGAATTTACACCAGGGATAAATTTTGAAATACTACTTTGCAACCTCTTTTACCCTTTCACATATTATAACCACAATGTTACAATATTTGAATTATACATATTTATATATCAAAATATAATATGAGTACCAACAAAATTTAATTATAAATTGTTGGAACTTAAAATTTAATATAAAAAGTCCAAGTCCTTCTTAAATAATAAAAAACAAAAATTTTAAAGAAACAATAAATAATTTCTTTAAAAAAAAAAACGATTCGTAGTGGGGTTTCAGTAAATTATATTATAGAACTGTATTATTGATACAGTCTGTATTAAACTATTTTTCATAACAGTTGAAAATTTAAAATTTCTAGTACTATTAATTTCTTATAGCTTCTTCGCTGTTCATAGGCTCTAAAATTAAAAATTATTAGATGATATAAATAGGTAGTACCTATTAAAAAAATGATTTTACTTTTTGTACAGCAAACTCTTTTATAATGAGATTTGAATCCATACTATGCCAAATACATTTTCAGATATACACGAATATAATAAAAAACAAATTAGAAAAGCCTCATTCCAACTGCTATGGCCTTTCCAAGATTAAGGTGACATGTAGAGATATGATTGTGGGTAGTACAATAATAAAATTTTTATTGTGCATGCAGCAAAATCATCACGACCACCACGGCATTACCACGTCGGGAGAAGAGTAGAAATGTTTTATCTTCTTCTTCTATTTAAAATAATTCCTAAAAATTAGTCCAAACTAGAACACTAACTACAAAACTTTTCTTTCGTTTCAACTTCAAAAATAAACAACGACTATAAAATTATATAACAATAGAATATTGATATATTCCGAAAGTGATGACGACTAATTGTATTATTTAAAAAATACTAACTTTAAATTTTAAACAAACCGTCCGATTTCACAAATAAAACATAATTTACCTGCTAAGACACCATAATTATTTTTTTCGAAACCCGCTTAAAATTGTCTGTACCTATAGTTGGTATGCGTAACTGGTATATAGACAATAAATAGTTTAGTTAAACAATATGGTATAATTTACTATTTACATCAGGCAGTCAAGTATAAATAATTGAACGTATAATGTTTTTTCATTGAAATACACATATCGAATATTTACAATTTATAAATTATATATGAATTTCGTCTCAATCATCACATTAGCTTTTAAACAATATTAAGTATAAATATATGTATTATTATCATTATTTTTTTTTCATAAATTAACTATCAATTTATAGAAAGTTGATGTTACTTGTAACATCAAAACATTAATAACAATAAATTAGTGGCTTGAAAATGCATTTAACTTTTTACAAAGTTACGAATTTGGAATCATAAACTTAGATACCCTGAAAAGTAATATAAAGTATATTATGTCTTTTGTATTTTTATATTATTTTTACTTCTTTCTTTTAATATTTAATGTAACTGATTATAGACTTCTTTTATTTAACTTATTGACAATTTAAAATTAACTATCCCTTTTAAATTAAAATTTACAGAAATGTAATCGAAGGATATTTAACCCCTGGACAAAAGTAGAACATTTACAGAATTAGAGATAAACGTGAGAATCAAAATGAAGAAAAAACGATAAATCATTTCTTCAATAAGACGATTTTGAACGGAACTTCAGCTTATTTAAGAAAATTTTACTTAAAAGTTATGAAGTTTGTTATCATAAGACAACATGTGCAAGACACCAAGTTTCATGTAGTACAATATTTCCAAAATTCTCATTCCATATATTTGTAAAATTGACTTTAGACATTTTCCTTCTCACTTTTACGAGATTAGGACTATATGTGTGAACATGCACGATCAAAAAAAAAAAAAATTTTTTTTGATTTTTATCAATTTAAATTAAATCTTTTCGTATCTTATTATTTTATAAAACATATTTGGAATTATTTTCTATGTCAATTGATATCGAAGACCTAAAATCATATAAATCGTATTATAGTTCTACTACATTTATAAGACGAATCTAATCGCTCTAATTACAAAGAAGCCGTTATTTTTTCAGATCGTATCTAAAAAATATATAAATATAAATATTCGATGACTTATCGTATTTGACGTGTAATTCTGATTGAAAATCTGCCGATAGATTACTCAGTCTACTGTAGTTACCTCCACCCCACCCCCAAGGGACTTTTTTATACACCCTATTCAGATTAATATTGAACCGGTTGATTAATTATACTATATATAATATGAATATGTAGGGGTAGGAGGATTCACCCCCTCCCCCATGGCTTATCTTTTCGCGAACAAATATAGGTACGTGTATACGTGCATACTACATACGTAGTATGCAATATTTTGTGTATAAATATTTTGCAAAGGACGGAAAATGCCGGTATAATCACGACCACACTGTCGCCACTGCGGTCACCGGCCGCGGTTTCGTACAGTTCATCACTCCGGACTAGACCGCTCTCAAGCTCGCGGTCGGCAGTTACGGACCGGTTTCCGCCTATATCAACGCGAGACACAGCGAGTTCAAATCGTACAAGTCGGGCGTCTATCACAATGTCGCTTGTAGCCCTGCGGACGTGAATCATGCGGTGCTCGTCATCGGTTACGGCACCACCGACGACGGTGCGGGGCGGGGAGGAGACTACTGGATCGTCAAGAACTTGTGGGGCGCGCAATGGGGCGATAACGGTTACGTGTTGATGGCGCGTAACAGGAACAACAGCTGTGGAATCGCGACCTCGGCCAGCGTTCCCGTGTCATACGGATGACGTTGTGACGTGAAAGAAAATCCAAAATATGTGCAAATATATATTATATTATATGTATATTATTAAATTTATTTATTTATTTAATTATATAAATAATATTTTTTTTAATTTGTGATAAGAAATAAAATAGGTGATATGATATTAAATTGAAATGTTATTTTTTAGTCTCCTACATTTTTTTTCCTGTTCTCGGTTAACAGTGAGATATAAAACTGCCTGAGCAAAAAAAAAAAAAAATTAACCTCACTTATGGAAACTGAACAATTGAAACTCCACTCAGTATCGGTAAATTGAATCGCGAAATGATGGATTGAATTTATCTACCGGTAAATTGAGTCCCAAATATTGATAATTTTTACCTGCTACTTCGACCAAATTTTTTTGATCTTTGAAAAATTCAGACTTTTGACTTGAACTTAATCAATTTAGTTTCCAAATAATTCAAATTTATAACTAATTAAAATCGTATTTATATGTAGTCACTAGTCGTACGTGAATTAAGCAATAAAAAAAAAAAGTAGAAAAATGTCTTAGGTGATTATGATATCACAGTCCCTACATGAAAAGCAATGTTTAGTTGATGATCAACGTTGTACAGTTTATTATGTCGCGCATTCCGAAATTTCGAATTATAATTATCATAATATTATTAATTAAAATTAAAAGCAATGATGAGCGAGCGTAGTCAATCAATTATTTGATAAAAGGTTATATAATTTATATGTTTCGATTCCATAAACTTCTTAACAACGATATTTAGCGATGGACTTGTAGTTTAAATTACTGTAAGTGTTATTTAAAGCTTAAGTAGCAATTCTGTTATTTTTAATTCTAATAATAATAATAATCACCAATCACTTGAAGATTAAATTGTAAATGGGAAAAAATTAAGCAATAATTTAAAAAGAAAAGCTTCAAATGACATTGGCATGAAACTGGCTAAAATTCAATTTTAAATTAATTTATGGGTCTTAGTTTATCTTATTATGTGGGTGTGGGTGATTATATGTGTGTTGTTTGTCATTATGAGTGTGTTTATATGGGACTCAGTTCATCAACTCCGTAAAATCGTTTTATTGGAGAAACAATTTTTATACAATTTATTGTGTATTGCATATAGTTAAATATCAAATTATATTTTTAATTTTGATTAATATAACCATAAAAAAAAAAAATATATATATGGAGTATAAAAATATTTTTAAATATAATAATGGTTTTAATAATTACAACAGAAATTAATTACATGTGATTGTTGACCTTGTTTTTCAATATTAGGCTCTAATTAGCTAGAATTCACCCGAAGAACAGCATGAAGATGTTTTGATTTGATATATGATATCAAGTTTTGCATATAAATTATAATGATTTTCAAAGTTGAAAATACATATTCTTAAATATTTTCGATTGAAGCGAATAGACAGGATTCTTTTTATTCGCATATATCTTGGCTGAAAACAGCCGAACGTTTTGTCAAATCTTCTCATTTAAACAGATTTGAATAATATGCAATAAGATTTTTAGAATTTGAATAATAATTAAATTGTGTTTTTAAATAATTATGAGATTAAAGTTCAATGATTTCTAATTGTAAAGTAGTTTCAATATTTTCTGTACTTACTATTCGAAGGATTTTCAAATAAATTGACAATCTTTTCATTTGCTCACGTGTGTTTAAAACGATTTTCAAATTTTCGTATAAGTGTGTTTATAACATTGACGTACCACTATTTAGAAAAAATACCAAGGTCTTTTTTTTCTTTTTTGAACAAAACAACATTTAAAATGAAAAAAGTCAGATTTATTACATATTTTTATTTTATATGAGTAACATTTTTAGATAAATGTGAATTTTTTTCCAATTTTTGTATTACATTAAGTGAACCAGTTACATATCTGCGTGACACAATAATTGGTCGTTACTGTTTTGGTAGATCACAGCATCAATTCCTTTTATGCTATCTCGAAAGTTATCGGAGTTGAAAAGAGTGGCTAGGTTAGATATGAAGGAATTGGAATGAAAATGGAGATTGGAATGAAATTTTTTATAAAAAGTTACAACTACAGTGCAAAAATGTATTAATAATATTTTAGAAGCTAAAATTGTACTTCATTTATCATAGGTCTACTATCATAGACGGCAATAATATTTTTAACAGCAATTTCAAACATTTTCAATCTTAATTCATTGGTAGCACTTCCAATGTGTGGCAGCAACACTAAATAAATATGTATAAATACAAATATATATGAAATAATATAATAATATGCATATTATATTATATCAGTGGCGTAACCAAATGTAGGGTCACTCGAGGGAAATAATTTCAGTGGGTTTGAAATGCAAATGTAATTTCTATCTTACCTCCTTCCACAAACCATGTATTACTAAGTAACTGTTATTTGTTAATCTAACGTGTTTATAAATCTATGTTGATTTTGATAATCTATCATGTGTTTTTTATTATCATTAAAAATGATGATCATTCTTCCTACACGTGAAACTCTTGACGGTTGAGATACAAATTAAGTGGAATAGAGTGGATAAAAGGAAAGTAGAAACGTTTTATTTTATCCTTTGAAAATTAATTATAACATTAATATGTTATAATACTTGAGAATTTAAATGAAATACATTTCGGGTTGATACAACTAATTAGTGCTGCTGTAAGGTTATATGATTGCAATATCCAGGCACGTACACAAAATAAATTTTCGGGGGGTGTTCGTAATAAAATAGTAGTATTATACGTACAATGTACATATATAAAATGACTGAACAACGCTGCAATTAAGAAATTTCGGGGAGGGTTTGAACCCCTAAACCCCCCCCCCTTGTATACGTGCCTGGCAATATCATTCACATAAAGGTATTTTTGATACATAACAACAAAAACCCAATAACACTATGACGTTTGAAGTAGATTTTTATAAAAATCTTATAATACCTTATGATATTAAAGTAGTCATGGAAGGAAAAAATAGAAAATTCCTTAATATTGTGAACTTTTCGGATATAAAGTCATCAGTAGTGAGTTTACAAAAAATTTACAATGGATTCGAATATTTTAAAGGAAAATCATGCGTAGGCACACAAATTTCAGATGACATTTTACATACAAACTTGAATGTTAATAATTTTTTTAGTATTTTTTAGTAGTAACCGGTATTTTGAGTGAAATAGGGTCTTAAATACAGGTATATAACACAGAAATTAACTTCTAAAATAGTTTTCATTTTTTTCAAAAGGTTAACTTTGGAGAGTAGTTGTATATAATGATAATTATAATCAACCATTTTGAGAAATATTTTTTCTTTTTGTCATCATGGGTCCTTTATTGTTATTTTTTAACAATAATACAATTTGTAAGATGAAAAAATTGTTTTACTTATTACATTCATAGGAAAAAAAAAATTATCTCAATCTTCTCTCTACGGCCATAATTACAAAGTGGGATCAGAGCCCAGAGGATACTATACCAGTTTACCAACACGCGAATGATGCGTGTTCCTACTTAAGATTACAGTAAATTAAAGTAAATTAATTTATAACATTTTGTTATTCCTCAATACTCATCAATAATATGGAAAATTGCAATCCCGGAATTTTGAAGCCAAGCCACTGATATTAGTAAGGTATTAATAATTAAATATATTCAATTATCATAAATATATGATAGTACTTTGCTTACATACCAACATTGTCCATTTGTATCAACGGATTGTCGACTGGCAACGGTTCGGGTGTCATCACATCTAAACCTGCTCCTCCGATTCGATTATCTTGCAATGCTTTTATGAGTTCATCTTGATCGACTAGTTCTATAAAGTTCCAAATAAAAATACGTGCAAAGTATGTGATCAGAGCAATAAGCTGATTCAAATATGTCTCTAATGTAAAGTGTACAGTGGCGATGGTGGTGTTTTCGTTAAGAATATGTAAAATTATTTTTTTGTTGAAAATTAAAATTAAAAATTCGGACATACTTTGCATCAGTGGCATAGCCAGGAATTTTGTATGGGGAAGGCTAAGATCCCATATTAAACATGTAGAAAAAAAAACTGATTTCTTTATCCAAAAGAAATGCTATTTCAGTTATTATATTTATATTATATTTATCAAAGCATTTTTCTATTGCTATTATAATGTTGACTAAGTTAAGTATTTTATACTGAAGTCTGCTCAGTGAATTTTTTTTGACTTCAAAATTTTTGTTTTTATTATTAATTACCAGGGGTGGATCCAGAAATTTTTCAAGGGGGGGGGGTAATTAAAGCGTATCCAACAGATACTATTTATACTTAATAACATACTTTTTAATATCAACATTTTGAATTTATTCTTACAAACTAGATAAGATAAGCTGTGGTCTTAATAAGTGTAGTTATCTTGTAATAAATCGTCATGCCAAGCCCCGATTGACAGTTAATCGTAATTCTTTTGGACAGTGGGTATGTTATTATCGTTATAACAATACGTAACGCTGAATATAACTAGTATTTCTCACAAGTCACAATGTAATACATTTTTATATAATAAGCTTAAGGGAGGGGTATTTACCCTATTACCCTACTTGGATCCGCCATTGTTAATTACACGGAGTGTTTTTATGATTAATTTCTTATCCGGTATAAAATTTATTTTTTTGAGAAATAAATAAGTGAAAGATATCTTTATGGTTTTGTGAAAAACTACTGAACTAAAAATTTAAACTACGAAATAAATGATATTGCCTACAAATTGTCTTTTTTCAACGTATTTTAGTTGTCTGTTATAAACACAATACGAATACTTATAAATTAGTAAATATATATTTTTTTATTTACAGCTTATTAACAACCTAAGTGCGAACAATATGGTATAAATAGCTTAAAACACGGTCAATGGGGAGGACTATAGCTCCTTAGCCTCCCCCTTGGCAATGCCTTTACTTCGCACTATGGGTATCTTCGACTTCGCCCTCAGGTGAGATTTGGTGGGTCTCTTAAATTTTAAAGGAATTATAAACTATTTGTTCAACGATTCTGAGTGGACTTTCAATATATTTAAGAAAATTTTATTTAAAAATTTAAAAGTTTGTTAATATTACAAAAAAATATTTTATATTCAGCCATTTATTATATCCCGTTATTAAATGGGAACAAAAATTAAAAAAATTTTGAAAAGAAAAAATAGAAAAAAAAAAATGTCCAACCATTTTCTTTTACATCAAAACATTTCTAACTTTATTGTCTATCTATATTTAAATTTTCGTAGAGTTTGGATTTAAAAAAAGATAATATCCTACTCGTTGTTTTCAAATTTTGGGTAGTTTTTTCCAAATTTTGAGAAAAACAATTTAGTTTTTCGAAAAATGATCACTTAAACGTACCATCTAGAGGTAAATTGTGATATTAAAAGTTACTGGTCGAAACTTATGGACAAATATTTCCGTACAAAAAAGTTTTTTAAAAAAAAGGACGTATTTCGCACCATGGGTATTCTTCACACCTCGGGTGAGATATACTTAGCACGTGTGTTAAATTTTAAAGAACAAATAAATCATTTCTTCAATAAGGCGATTCTGAGCTGACCTTCAGTTAATATACAATAATAGTAATTGTCAATATGTTTAATAATTGTTATTTAATAACAGAATAAGCCATGTGCAAATCGTTATTTGTGTAAATGGTAAACTTTGTGTAATAAGTTACTTAATAATAAGTACTAGTATCAACACGTGGTCGAAATTCGACCAGAATAACGAAATAAATTCATTTTTGTGTGATTGTACACTGATTTTACATATTATATTGATATTGATACACACAAATGTTGAACTAAAATAATTTTATTTTTTACATACCTACATAATTTATGAAAAACAAAAATAAATTTTTCATACATTCCCCTATACCTAATGAATATTCCATAAATATTTCAAATTACAATAAAATATAAACGTCGTGATAAAATAAAGCAGCTCTAATTTTCATAAATCAATATTAATTCGCCATGTTATAATTTGTACTAATGTTTTATCGTGTATGTAGAGAAAAAAGTTGACTTACGATTTTTGAGAATTTTTTCAGATCAATTAGATATATATGTGAGTGAGATTCAAATCTTAATATATTAAACATTTTATTAAATAAAAAGTAACAAAAAACGAGAAATTTCTAAAATTTTCAAAATGCTATGCTTAATTCAAAATTGGTCAAATGATTTTGAAATTTCTAGAAAGTATTCTCATGACTATTTTTAGTAATTAGTGAAAGTTTCAAGTTCCTACCCGCATTATTTTTTAAGTTATGTTAAAAAACAAATTTCTATTTTATGAAAATTCCAGTAATACTATTTTTACCGTTTTTGTCAATTTTTCGACAGATTTTTCTCGTTTTTGGAAAAAGTATTCAGAATTTTGAAAAAAGACTAGTTTAAAGTACCATCTGGGTGTGATTTCAGATCTATTTAGATAATGAACGAAACTTTAGGATAAATATTTCTATACAAAAATGTGTTTACTGAAAGAGAAAAAATAAAAAATAATAATAAACACATCGTTGAAAAATCACAAGCATCTTCGTTCTGCTCTAGAATCTAAATGTGTTAACGAAAAAAAAAAAAAAAAAAATTTAAAAAACACAAACATTATTGCTTTTTCGCTCCACTCAGAATCTAAAATATTAATAAGACTATGCTTATTTTAAAGTACTTAAGACTTAAGTTGTGTATCCGACTAAAATTTTCACTCATCGCCACTGCCGTTATAATATATTTTCTTTAGAACGTGTCTGACCTCCTCGGCCGATGTTTATCAACACCGCGTGAGACTTCATTTTGGCAAGACGTTCTTTGTTAATCATGTACTTTGTGTCCTCGGTCAACATGGTGGCGAGAAAGATAAAATCGCTCTGTTCGACAAGCTCGTCGACCGTCACCAATTTCCCGCCGAGAGATTTCACTGAAAAGCGAATAATAATTATTAATTTCGTCGTATACTCTGTCCCATAATGTTGCAACGTTTGATGATTATGTAAAAACGTTTTACCAGCCGGTTTTTCACTTCTACTGGTATAAAGCAATCGTGAAATTTCAAACGAGATCATCTTCTTTGCGATCGACGTTCCTATGTGGCCACATCCTATAATGCCGATCGTAGAGTTTTTTATGCTCTTACTATTCTCCCAAAAAGGACGCCATTCACCCCTGGACACATTTATATAGAAATTTATTTTGTGCTTTTAATATGTATATTATAGTTTAATCACGTTTTCACCGCGCGATTTGCCACAAAGAACCGACGGGTTGTTGCTATCATCAGTCCGACAGCCGTCTCCGCAACTTCTTCTGTCGTAATGTTGGCTGGTGCACATCCCAAACGAATGCCGTATTTTTTCAAAGCGGCCAAATCAACGTGGTTATATCCTACGGACATGGTTACGACGACATTCAGACTCGGACCTATACAGAAAATAATTTGTGCAGATCAAGGGATGCAAGGGGAAGATACCATACCCCGTAATATATTATGATAATAATGCAAAACAATTGTGTTTAAATATTAAAAAAAAAAAATCTCATAAAAATCACCATAATATGTTGATTGTTGTAAATAATATTTCTGTCTGTGTCGTGTATTGGCTGTTAGAAACTCGTCCACTCAATCAAATAAATATTTGATATTTTTATAAAACTCACTCGAATGAAAATATTGAAAAATGAAAATATTATAATTTCTGTTAACTTTTGAAAAATAAATAAATGGGTTTTTTCCAGAAATAAAACATATTTTAACAATATATTATGTTGAATATTTCGTCACATTACGAACGCTGCAGAAAGATCAGACTAGAGCGTGTAAAAGCGCGGAAAAAAAGTACAATAATTGACAGAAGATACAGGTTGTATGGGTTGTGTACGCTTAGGGTTCAAAGAAAAATTTCGAACACTACAACGAAGTCATTGAAAAAGTTATTGATAAATTTTCTCGTTTTAAAATTGTCGTGTTATTAATATTGTATTTAGTTTATTTTCGTCTTCATCCCCTCCCCCCCCCAAAAAAAAAAAAAAATGATAGGCGGCTCCCCTTGTTGCATATAAGTATAATAATAATTATTTTTCGATATTGTAAAAGTTAATCTTTTTTGTCGTATTGCAGTTATTCGTTTTAACGTTATACTAAATATAGAATTCAAATATTTATAACTATTGACCTGCAGCTTCAATCACTGATTCGTTGATTTTCACCTCTGGGATACAAATTATCCCAAACTTTCCTTGAGCTCTTTTTATAATTTCGTGAGTGGGTTCAAAGCAGTCGCATAATTCAACGTCAAATCTAAAATAATTAAACACGAATAAGTGATTATAATCGAACAAAATTAAGAAGCGACTACTTTGTGGTAACTAACTTTTGGCGAAGTAAATAGATCGTGCTCTCTGGGATAAATTTGAACGTAATTAACACAGAAGGTTTCGACATAATAAAGATGGAGAATTGTGTAGACTCGTGTTGCTATATGTGATTATATCATTAAATGATATTATTGTATTTATTACTAAAAAAAAGGGGGTTAGATTAAATTTAGGTTAAATTATATTATTAGGGAACAGATTTATATGCACTAAAAATCTTAAAAATATGCTTTTAAAAATGCTTTTATATGCAACAAAATATGAATTTATTTTTGAAATTACGAATTAAAATGATGTCGAAATAACTAATAACAAGAACTGACACTATTTTACTCGTAAAACGCTCGAACACATAACTTAGATCCTAAGTACCTATATAGTACGACACTGACTGATCGGTTTCCAAGTTTCTATCGAACGCTTAAAACTACATTCATATCATGTGAATTTAAATTTATAAATATAATTCATATATATATATATATATATATATATATATGTATGTATAAGACGGGAGTGTCATCTTTTACGAAAACGACTAATCGTAATTTTGTCGATTTGTAACTGTGAACGTAAAAATAATATAAGATAGAACAAAAATATGTGCTATAAATGAAAATATGCATTATATAAAACTACAAATATGCATTAAAATATGCAAAATAAGTTAAAAAGTTAAAATATGCAAAATATGCAAAATAAAATTAGTGTTGTTTTAATAAGATTGATCTAAATCAAGGACAATTTTCATCAGATTTTAAAAAGGTTATTCCATTACATTTATGAATTTGCATATAAATCCGTTCCTTATGTATTATTATATCGTGATGATAAAAAAAGAAACAAATATAATTTAAAACCAATGCTTACTATTTGCTCTATTGCACTCGTTGTTATCAGCGAGTATTCCTTAAAATGAATAGTTTAAAAAAAATGAACTTTGAAAAATATTTCAATGGTTTGACACAAAATATTCAACGCCAATACGTAGGATTTACAGAATAACAATTTTCACAAAGCAGAACCAAGCGATGAATTGCGCTATAATTGGTAAAGTGCAAAGAAAAATGCTTTATTTTTTTAACGCAGTTTGAAATACACGAACGATTTACTGTGATCTAATTATTATTTATCTTTAAAACGATATAATGTTTAATGTGTAAGTAATAAAATGTAAAAAATAATAAAGTTTTTCACTTTTACAAATTGCATAGGCTTATTTTAATCCTTTCTGATTTTATTGACCACTTAAGATATAAGGAGATCTATTTCAATTCATATTTTTTTGCAGTGGCCATAAAATTTTCAGACTTGTGAATTACTTTATAGATTATTTATTTTTGTATAAACCCGTAAACAGTGAAAATAACATAAAAAGTTTAAAATTAAATGCTCTTTATATGATTTTGTGCTGTGAAAGTCCTCGTTTAATTAACTATAATATAGTGCGATACAATGCGATCGAAATAGGGTCGTTACCAATCAGTTAATGACGATAAAATTGTATCATTACTATATTTAAAGTCAATTTTAAGTTATTTTAAAAACATTTCCAACTTCAACTTGAACAATTTGCCAATTTTTTAATTCACAGTCGGAAAGATCCCATGTTATCCCATGTTAGTATCTCCTATAATTTCTTTCACTTGTTATAAAAATTACTCTTTAGATTCTGAATGAAGTGAAGAAGCTAGTGGTTTTACAATGGAGTTATTTTTTTTTTTATCTCAACACTTTTCTACTTTTAAAAATACTCGGATCAGTACGTGTATAATAGATTTCGGATAAATAATTTGGTTTGCATGATACTTAAACTAATAGGTAATTTTTTTAAAAACTCTCAATGTTTTTGCAATATGAGAGAAAAAGCTATTGAATAATAAAGGTAAAATATTCCGTTAGGTAACTAGATTTTCATGGAATATATTTTAGTACTTACCTAATTTAGTAGTAACTTCTAAAGTAATAGTAATACATAGAAACTTTAAATTTCACACATCTATTGGTATCTAGTTAGATAAAACAATTTTCAGAAATATTTTACCATTTTTGGGACACAGCATTTTGGAGACATCTTAAACATCTTGTTTTTTTATAAGTTTTTCTAAATATTAGCGCCCCTTTAAATTACCAAAAAAAAAAATTTATTGCATATTATTTGAAATTTGCGCCCCTTCATGATTAGCGTCCGGGGCATGTGCCCCGGATTGCCCCCCCTCAGATCCGGCACTGGTTGTATGACATAGTGTAAGTACCTATC
>JAIPRM010003132.1:16657-27169 GCA_025469315.1 Stegophylla sp. TES_Ste_2020 | reverse complement strand
TCCAATAAAATTTAATTTGTTAGTATATATATATATATATATATATATATATATATATATATATATTAGGTAAAGTCATTATTAGACATATTAAATTACGTTTTTTATTGTTTTTAGTTATCTATTATCATTTATTTACGTTTTACAATTTTATATTGTTCGTTTACAGAATTACCAATGTAATAAATAATATAATTATAAATAATCATATTGTTGATACTTCATTTGTTTTAAACAATTATCATATTTTGAACAAGCGTGATTCTCCCGGTGAACACGCTTATGAACTTTCGTATAAAAATCCAATCCATTTTAATTAACATAACTGTTAATTAATTCGCTCTCGTAATATTCGGGCCTTGTCATATTATATGTGTAATACAATTACTACCATACTATGAGTATAACAATAATTTACATATACAAACATACAATTAATGTTACTCGTTTCAATATTATTTTGTTTAGCGTTTTGGAACGGTTCATACTCTCTTATAGTAATTAAATTATGTATGACATTTGTGTTGTACCTATGCATTAAAATGCTACAGTAAACTTCAATATATATATAATTATATTTTTTTTTTTTGTTTAGGAAACACGGATGACTGGAAGTTGATGTATGATACGAACGTTATAGGTCTAAACATTTGCAGCAGAGAAGCAATTAAAATCATGAAGGAATTGCAAATTAAAGGTCATATTATTAACGTTAATAGGTAGGTACAAAAACTGAACATAGTTTTAGAACGGTTTTATTGAATTTGAAAATTTTTCAAAGGATTATAATTTTGGATTCTGAGTGGTGCGAAACAGCTAGTATTTTTACAATTATGATTATTTATTTATTTTTTGTGTGTACACGTTTTCCTATAGAAATCCTTGTCTAAAAGTTTCGACTAGTAATTGTTTGAATCGGAATTAGTCTTTAGATAGTACTATTGGGTTATTTATGGTAATTTTTCAAAATTTGGCAAAAACTGCCAAAAATTTGACAAAAATATCTTTAAAACTTTTTTTTTTTTTTTTAATCCAATAGAAATTTGGATAAAAAATTATATGATAAATATTTTGACGAAAGAAAATTACTCATATGCGAAAATCATTTTTATTATATTTTTTTCTTACATGTTTTTCTATCATTAAATTTGTTTTTTTTTCCTGTTCTCAATTGGTATAAAACTGTCCGATTCAACAGTTTTTTGCAATAATATAAAACATTAAATTTTTAAGTAAAATTGTCGTATAAAAATTGAAGCTTCGCACGGAATTATTTTACCGAAATAAATGAATTATCGTTTCTTTGAAATTTAATACACACACCAAGTTCGAAAAGGGAACAAAGAGTGCCCATAGTGCGAATTATGGCCTGTTTTTTAATTAAGTGACCATAGAAAATCGTCGGAAAAATTTTAATTAAGAACACGAAATAGATAAAATATTGTCAGTTTTCTGTTTAATATGAGCTAAAAAGTGGTAATAGCCATTATCTTTCAGTTAATCAGAGAATAATAGACAATAAATATTGTCACGATATCGTAGAATTAATTCAGACTCGTACAGTATAAATTCTTTTAAAATAAGTATTATTTTTTCATTCACTTTGCTGGTAAAAATGTTGAAAGAAATTACAAAAGTTGGTTCTAAACTTTAGAAGGTAAATCTATTTGAAGTTTGTTTTTATGTACAGAAAATAAACAAATGTAGGCAATATTTTACAATTACCCACAAGTTTCCAAAATCGTGTGGTACCATTTCGATTTGATTTAAACCAATTATGGTTATTGATCATACAATATGAAGTACGTTTTCCAAAATGTGTTTGATTAGTTCAAACGTTTAATGATTAAATACATTTTTTATTGGATTTTGTTTATATTAATATTAATAATATAATTTTTAAATAATTAATAATACATATATTTAACACTAAATAAGTAAATACAGTAAATACAAAAAATGTCAATTTCGATAGGATCAAGAGAGTATTATTATACTTTCTCAAATGAAAATAATTGATTAATATTATTGTTATCTATTGTTTTCAGTATAGCTGGCCACATCGTAATACCTCAAATGCCAAACATTGCCGTCTACAGTTCTACTAAGTTTTGTGTCACTGCACTCACAGAATATTTGAGAAATTTCATGTGCATGGAAAACTTACCCATCAGAGTCACGGTAAACAATTTTAATGTACATCGTATTATTTACTTAAGAGATAATTATTTAAAGATATTCCCATCTTTTAAAAAAAAAAACAAAAAGTTATTAAAAATTAATTTATTTCTATCGCTCACAGCGTTCTTATTTAATATCACGAATGTATTATAAACTTAAATTCTAAAAAACCGGACATTTTTTGCACCATGGGTATCACTTCTCTTTTTATTCTAAAAAATATAACGCGGGTAGAAAAGCACGTAAAAGAATAATATATATTGAGTGTATTTTAAATTAAAAAAATTATAACTTTTGATTGAAAAAAATATATATGTATTATGAAAAATGACCAGTTTCATAATATATCCTATCTTTAAACGGTTATAAAATCAAAATTTGACTTTTTTTTAGAATAATTAGATATATATATATATATATATATATATATATATATATATATAAAATGATGTGGGTTAGGTCATATTAAATGTTCAGCTAATTATATCGAGAATTAAAATTTCTATTAGATAAAACCTTACGAAACACAAAGTAATTTCAAAATGCTATATTTACCCCAAAACGTGATCAGATTTTTTTGGAAAAATATTTTCTCTCGGTATTACACTGATGTTGATAATTAATGATAGTTTTAAGTTTCTAGTCCAATTAGCTTCGGAGTTTAAGCTAAACTAATAAAATGTTTTTTATAAAAATCTCGTTTACATTATGTTTTGCATATTTTACTTGATTTTATTTTTCGACAGGGTTTTCTCATTCGAGGGAAAAGTATTGCCTATTTTGAAAAATTACTTTTGTATGGTTAGACGTTATAACGAATAAAATCTAAAGACTGAAATTCTAACTTAATCAATGATTTAAATTAAAGCTACGCACTATCAACAATCTGTTGTAATTTTAAATTACACACTTTGATAGTAGCATACTAAAAAATTAGGATCCGAAAATTATGTTTATAATTCACTAATAAAATTTTGAAAAATGTTTTGTTAAAACATATTTTAATTGGGATTTTCTCGTTGTTTTTTCAGAGCATCAGTCCCGGTATAGTGGAAACGGACATGGTGCCGTTTGATTTGAGTAAATTCGATGAAAATTCAAAGCTTCAACCCATCGATATAGCCGAAGCCGTTGTATTTGCATTGGCTGCGCCGCAACGAGTTAACGTAAGTCCACTGTGATTTATATTTATTATTATTCTATTAACTTTACAAAATCTCATAGAATTAGAGTGATATATGGAGGGAGGGAATAAAGAATGAATTTTTTATTGTTGTGCTACACGTCACATCGTCAAAAAATGACTATGGGGTTTTGAAAAATAACAATTAATGACCGTCGGTCAGGAATTATTCTTAGTCATTCAAATTTATACAGGGTTTATACCGGATCTCTTGTGTTATTGGAAATAATTTTTATTTTTTTTTTTTTACGTCTCAAAAGACTGAACACTACAATAATATTACTATCAATGTTATTAAGTATACTAAACAATTAAAAAATAGACCTCTTCATTATTTAATGTCATAAGTGACTTGATATTATCTATTTTATTTCATTTTCCCACGTTACTATTGATTTTAAATGATTATACTGATTACAGTATATTTTCGTATCAATAAAGAATGATACTTATTAAAAATTATTAAATTAACGAATATATTGAGACGAATAATCTCCATTATCCATACATCAACATTAAATTAAAAAAAGTAAATACTCATTGTCTATATTGCATAATCGTTTGAGTCAAAACAAAAGTTTGCAATATGTTTATCACTAATTGGGTTAGGTTAGCAGTTTATAGATAATGTTTATTTTAATACGTTTTGAATGTTTCACAGGTTTCTGAAATCACTATGAATCCGTCATCGTCAGTGTTCAGTCGGAGAGCATGATTGATATTAAGAAGTCAACATTTTTGTGTAATTTTATGATAACAGTACACGTCTTATTTTTCCATTAATTATTGTCAATTTGTTAAAAAAACTTCCTTCAACATGATAAATAAAAATAATCATACTTATAATATTTTATTTAATATATTATTTATCGTGTTGAGTTAACCTTTTACGTGACAATCGTCAATGAATTCACACTCAAGGTGTCCATGAACATTTTCGCCCTATACCTGTGAGCCACTCACTATTATTAACGAAACAGTTAATAATAATTATAATCTTAATCAAAGAAAATTTTACCTCGCTCGATGAGGTGAAAATGATCTCTCCTTAGTTGTGCGCTAATGACGACAATGCTCAAGGCAATGGATAGAAAGTAGCGATCATTCGGTTCAGTCGGTATTGAATTACAACAAGCAGTAATTTCTAACTTCATTACAACTTAGTTAATTCGTTAGCAGAGTTGATTTGATTTTTTTGTTCACGTTTTTAAAAAAAAAGAGCTCTCGATAAAGTACAAGTGCATATTATCGAGAAGGTTAATTCGATAGTTGGGTATGTTATAAAACTTTTTTTTTTTTTTTTTTATCGTTGTAAAATTCAGTCAACTAAAGTACACTGCAACCACCGACATAGTAATCCAATTGTTTGTCTTTCGATTAGTGTAATACTATTGTATTAGTAAAACGTTATGAAAAAAAATGCCACTTAAAAATTTTATCTCTCGAAATTCAACAAACATGATAAAACTATTATACTCAAACTGAATGCACAAGTAAACCGTGCATTTAAGTAGTTTAATTTTAGGAATTATTTATCGTTGAGTCGTTGCATTGGATGTGTGTAAATCAAAGTGTGAACAAACCATTTTAAGCCGCTTTTTTGGTGAGAGACTATCGCGCGGCACTTGCGTTTTCTCGTAATTCATATTCTATTGAAGGTTTTTTGTTTTTTTCGCTTTTCATTCGAAATGGAAAGATGGATAGGAAAAGTGGCCGTAGTCACGGGCGCTTCTTCTGGTATCGGAGAGGCGACATGTAAACTATTAGTCGGCAAAGGAATGATCGTCGTAGGGTTTGCCAGAAGAGAAGACAGATTACAAGTAAGTCCTATCGCGAATCAAATAAAAGTATTATTCTTTTGCCTTAGTTTTTAACGAAACAAATAATAATTGTGATTATACATCGGTATTAATATCAGTCAAATAACTGATAACTAGACAATTTTTTTTTTTTAAATATTTGATGCCAAAACAGTTGTTTTCATAAACAATATTGTAGTTTTTTACAATTATTTTGATGGAATGGAAAAAAAAAAAACATTTTAAAAATTTTAATTTTGTGTTGCAGAAATTAAAAGAAACGTTAGGAGAAAACTTCCAATACGTTAAAGTCGACTTGTGTTCAGAAGAAAACATTTTGGAAGCTTTCGGCTGGGTGAAACGTACTTTGAAATCCGTAGACGTTTTAGTCAATAACGCTGCAGTCGTTAAGGAGGGCGATATTTTAGGTAAATCAATAATTAATTATTTTTATTATTTGCACGAAACTCATTTGATTATTTTGAGTTTACGTCAATCGGTCGTGGTTAGGTTAGTCGCGTGAAATCGGTTGTTTGATAAATACATAAGAAAAAACAAAATATATAAGTCTTAAAAAGTAAAGTAATATTAACACGACCAAAAGTATATAGACAAATCGAAATATAGTAAAAATTGACTGAGCTAAACTTTCACATTTTTTTTTTTTTTTTTTTAGGAGACAGTGCTGATTGGAAGCTAATGTATGACACCAACGTTATAGGCCTAAATATTTGCAGCAGAGAATCTATTAAAATCATGAAAGAGTTGCAAATCAAAGGTCATATTTTTAACGTCAACAGGTAAATATGTTATATTAAACATTATTTAGAACGGTTTTGTTTAAAAAAAAATTATAATATAATAGTATATGCGAGTAATGAACATACTAAACGAGCTCTGACAGCCGACCGTTAATTAATACCGACAATTAATTACAAGTTTCTAATTTCGTAAGGTGTAAATGATAATTTAGTTTTGATCTGAGCCAACAATATGATGATGGGTATACAATTTTAAATGTATTTTCCTAATTATTCGATCAGTGCAACACGCTTAATGAATATTAGGGTTCGTTTTACAATATTCGATGGTTTAAACTCGATGTCAGCTGAACTCGGTTTAACTATGATTTAACTTGTTTCCAGTTTTACAATAATTGTGTCAATTAAACAATGGTTAGAATGATAACATCTATGGTGATAGTTTAATGATAACAGATCAACATTTATGAACAACCAATTAAATCGTAGATTCGTTGAAATCGGTGGTTCACGAAACCTCAGTTTAAACTAAGTTCAGTGAAATTGTAATACGCACTTTTAGATTTAAACTAGGTTTGAACCAAGTTTATACCACTATTTGTTAAACCGAACCTTAGTATTGGATTAATTTATCTTAATATAACACATACATATACAATATAAATATTAAGTATATTGCGCGGTATTCTAATGTAAAAAAACATAATTATTAATTGAGATCGGGGTCAATAGAGTATTGTATACATTCTCAAAGAAAATAAATGATTAATTGTTGTTAGCTATTTTATCCATATAGTATTGCTGGTCATTCCGTATTATCTGAAATGCCAAAGATTGCCGTCTACAGTTCTACCAAGTTTAGCGTTACTGCGCTCACGGAATATTTGAGAAATTTTATGAGCATCGAAAATTTACCCATCAGAGTTACGGTAATTAGTTTTAGATCAACTATGATACACCTATATATACTTATGACTTTATGAGAGTTATGCACCATTCTAGTTTAATATTATAAATGCATAATAATATACTTAAAATATTTTCAATTTTCATCATATCATAGTAACGTATCTAGAATTTTTCAATAAAAGAGGAAGTGAAAAAAAAAAATATTGTAAAATAATAAAATATCTATTTGTTTCCAATAATATTCTTAATTACATTGAAAAATTACTCTGTTCTCTATTAACAATTAATAAAATGCTTCATAAAAATCCTATTTTTAAAAGCTAATAGAGAATTAATTAAAAATCACATTGTTCATCATTTTTTTTCCAGTAGAGTAAATTATTTATTTTATTACACTTTTATGCACTCCATCCTCTAAATCTTTCACATAATTTCGGACTACACATTTTGTGTGAGGGTTCCATAGAAAATTGGTTTCTGAATTATATTGATATAACGCGAATAAAATTAAAAAAAAATCATCCAAGGATGTATGAAAAACCCGAATTTTAACCGAAACTCTGTTGTTGTTTTACAGAGTATCAGTCCCGGGCTGGTCGAAACTGAAATGGTGCCGTTTGACATAAGCGAATTCGATGAAAACTCAAAGCTTCAGCCCATAGATATAGCCGAGGGTATTTTATTTGCTCTGGCCGCGCCACAAAGAGTAAACGTAAGTAGACTGAGATTCACATTTACGTATTACATTTTCACTTTCACAATGCAATATAATTCGCGTTATTTTCCATATGGAAATGAATATGAGTTACCTATTTATTATTGCCCTTCGTCGTTAAAACAATTGCTACTTATGAAATTTTAACATCGAACACCATCGTTAGATAATAATTATTATTGTCAGCGGGACTCGCATAAGTACAGGGCGCGACAACGTGGGATTAATTATTACGTTTCTTTCCTGTATGATGTCGTAGGTAATTAAATGCTATCATTTTTTTTTTTTTTTTTTTTTTTAATTTATGCCTGAATTTTAGAATAATAATTATCATCAATATTTTTATATTATATTTTTTCGAAAAGATAATGGGTCTCTTTAAAAAAAAAAAAAAATAATTATATAGATGCCATAATTTATTTACATGTGGGTAGCTGGTACACTAAGTACACAGTTAATCGCGTCACAAAGTTTGTACCTACACGCTCATTACGATCGTGAGTACTCGATCTTCATTGACAACAAACAATAATACATAATTTTTGTCATCGTTTTAATATTTTATTATCATTAAATATCAAAAACCGTATAACTAATCGTTTCTAAAATATTATTTACAATGAAATAATGGTGGAAATTTGGATGTCGCATTGTTTTTAAAGACCATTTTTTTTTTTTTTTGTTTATTTCATCAAAACAAACTTTGTTATAAATTATTTTTTTCTATTCTAATAAAATAGTCATAAAAGTTTTGTAGTTCTTACCGTGTATTTATTATGAAATATAGGTTTATTACATAATGTCCTATCAACAACATTATTATTATTTTAATATACGTTTAAATTTGTTTTTACAGGTCTCTGAAATCACCATCAGACCGTTATCCGAGAATTTGACTGAATATCATCAATAATGACAATTTATTCGTGTTGCTTTATGACCGCAGTAATATTAAAAACATTATTATTCCATTATTGTAATTTTACCGACAAGTTTTAACGAAATAAATTAATTACCGTAAATTAATTATTGTATTATCGTGTCAAATTGACGCGCTTGTGACATTTGAAACCAACATTTTTGGCCAATTCACATTCAAGGGCTACGTAGGCATTTTTACCCTACAAACGATTTTCTCATTATTTAATGAGTCAGTAAAGTTTTTTTATAAAATCGTTATCGATTAAAAAATTACTGTGTACGATTCCGTTATGAGAAGTAATGAGGACTAATAATCTCGTTTTAGTTGTGCCAATGAAAACAATGCTCGAAACAAGAACAGTGTATTAATCTGGTATTAGTTTAGTGTTGAAAAATTGTAATATTTGAGATAATTTGTCTCTGAGCGATTAACAAATGATAATTAGGGTTCTCAATTTGAAATATTTCATGTGAAATATTTCAATGAAATTATGAAATATATATTTTTTCCTGATATCTGCTGCAGATGATATAGTTATTTTGTATTGAGGAGTGAGACTTTTTATCAACCACCTGATTATGTCACTAAAGTTGTGAATTTCCCCATAATAGATTCACAGTTTGACAACGATGTTAAAGTCTAGTAATACATAACATGTACCAAAAAATAATTTGTTATTAAAAATAACTAAATACAGTTTTCATAAAATTAATCCAAAGATGTGAATAACATTTTGATGATCTTTATAAAAATGTTTATACCTAAAATCCCTACAATTTAATTAAGTCGATATTATTGATTTTTTATATAGAGACGATAAGTATTCCTTGGATTATCTCGAGGAAAAAAAAAAGAAAAATACAATAAAAAAGAAAATCAATTGCAATTTGAATTTATTAAAAATGATAATTCATAAATGTAAGTCTGGTTAAAAATTAACTGGTTTACATTTATATGATTCAGTTTAGGGGGTGTCATAAGGCTTGAAATTACCTACAATAAATTGAAAAGCTTTAAAAGCAACGTAAAATTGTTAAAAATTACAAAACTACAAATTCATGTAAGAATGTAACGAATAAAAAACCATGGGCACTATACACCAATAAGTAATAAATTCTTTGTATTTTAAATTTTCATACAATTGACATACCTATAAGATTTCTAAACACGTTCATTGTTTTCTCTTTCTGATTATATATATATATATATAAATTTGGATTTTTTTATTTTTCACGTGAATGAAATATTTCATGAAATTTTAAAACCCTAATGATAATACAATGAAAGTTTCATTAGTGAAAATTGTATGAAAAAAAAAAAAAAAAAAATGCTGCTCTCAAGTTTTATCACACGAAATTTGAATTTTTTTACATCCGACAAACACAATAAAAAAATATTATGCGTATACTAAATACGTACACCCAATTACTGTGTAATACGTATTTAAAATGGTTTTTTTTTTGTTGTTGTTGGAATAATAATATCACGCTCAAGGTATCGTGTTATTCAGTCACGTGTCCTTCAAAATGAGTATTCCAACAAATATATGTTTATACGTATGTATGTATGTATGTATGCATAATGCCTTCATACCCGTATGACGGACAATAATTACCGTTCAGCGAGCGTAAATCCTAATAACCCGATGAATTCTATGCGCTACGTATAGCGGCAGAGTGAACAGATCGTTTTCAGTCATTTTTTGGTCACGGACTACTCGCGTTTACTTGTAATTCTCAGTATTGGACATTTTTTTTTTTTTTTTTTGGTAATTTTCTTTTCTGCCTTTTATTCGAAATGGACAGATGGGTAGGAAAAGTCGCCATAGTGACGGGCGCTTCTTCCGGGATCGGGGAGGCGACTAGTAAACTATTAGTCGAAAAAGGAATGATCGTCGTGGGATTCGCCAGAAGAGAAGACAGATTACAAGTAAGTCGCGTTCATAATATTTATATATATATATATATTAAAGAAAAGTTTTAATATTCCTTTTCCAATGTTTTTTAACAAAAAAAAAAAAAAAAAAAAAAAAGGCGGCCAAA
>JAIPRM010003132.1:0-15823 GCA_025469315.1 Stegophylla sp. TES_Ste_2020 | reverse complement strand
AAGTACAATCTAGAGGCGAATCCGGTTTCAAAAAGTTATTGATCGAAACTTTTGGACGAGTATTTCTATACGAAAAAGTGTTAACAGAAAAAAAAAAAAAATAATAATAAACATCATTGTAAAAACACTAGCTTCTTCACTTTGTTCAGTATCAAAAATCTTTAAACAATAAACGAGAATAATAATATGAACGAATCGTTATGTACTTTTATCAGTCAGTTAAAACGTTGTGTTATTTTAATTTTCTATAATAACTTTTGCATTGTTGTTTCAGGAAACACGGCTGATTGGAAATTAATGTACGACACCAACGTTATAGGTCTAAATATTTGCGGCAGAGAAGCTATTAAAATCATGAAGGAAATGCAAATAAAAGGTCATATCTTGAACGTTAATAGGTATGTATTAAAGTGAATATAATTTTGAACGGTTTTGCTAAGGAAAATGATGATGAGCAGTTAATTATCAATATGTATACGCAATGAAAGAACAAACGAGCAGGGACAGTCAGTCAACCGTAAATATTCAAAGAGCGTTTCGCTGAATTTTAAAAGTTTTTAAAAGTTTTTACACTTTTTAGTTATGTCACCGTAGTCTCGTCAGTTAAAAAATTTAATTAAAAAACATAAAATCAATTAAATATTTTCGGTTGACCGTTTAGTATTTGTCTGGTTACTGAGCTGCTGCAGTGGTTAAAATGTTATCAATTAATAAAAAATTTACCAAAAAAAAAAAAGAGTTTTACCTACCATTAATTAATATATTGTTATGTCTACACGAAATAGATTTTTTTTTTCATACAAAAACGAAATAAATCGTTTTAAAACCAATGTCATATTCACGCATATCACAATATATTATTAGTGTGTTTTAAAATTAAAACAACTCAAAGTTTATTTTTAATTTCATATAGGAAATTAGCAAATTGAAATCATATTTTACAAGTTTCCAAATTCATAAGATATAATTATTATTGATATTTCTATATACAAGTTAATAATGAGAGGATGAATGAAATGTTAAATACCGTTGATGGGGAACTAATATTACGTCCTTTTCATATTGTTCAATTTACTCTGAACATGAAATAAATAAATATATTTTAATAATTAAGTGTTTCGTTAAATGTTAAATGTTCAAATTCATTAAAAATACAAATTTAGTATAAATTTATCATATTTTTTAACCTAGATATTTTACTGCAAACTGTTAAACAAGATTTATAAAACAATACTTATTTATATCAATTAATATTCGGACACAGGGTACATCAATAATGGAAAAAAAAAAGATTGCGAATTTACCACGGTATATTGTACTCTGGTTGTGTTCAGTTATTACGTAAAAAATGGCAGGTAGTCATAAAAGAGAATTTTTTTGTGTAAATTATCTTTTAACCCCTCCCACTCCCCCCGGAGCAAGATTGAAGGTACACGCACACTGACTTAAAGTATCGTGTCGCTTTCTAATATTAGAAAAATATCTATTAATCAACGGAGATCTCGTCAAGAGTACATTTTCATAACAGAATATGTCTAAATATTATTACCTGTTGTATTTAGTGTCGCTGGCCATAACGTTATACCCGGAATGCCAAAGATTTCTGTCTACGGTTCTACCAAGTTTAGTGTCACGTCACTCTCAGAATATCTGAGAAATTTCATGAGCTTGGAAAACTTACCCATCAGAGTCACGGTAATTACTTTTAAGTCTGATGATTGATATACGTATGTGATAATAATATTATTTTGTGAAGTATCTTTATTACTTTTAATAATGAAAAAAAAAAAATACTTTAAAATTAAAAGAATTTAGTCACAACTTATTGGACTATTCGCACCATTTTTAATGCGATTTGATAATATTGTAATATAAATTTAAAATTAATTGTTCAAACCGAATAAAAGTGTTTTTCCTCGTATACATCCATGGTTGTGTTAAAATTCCAGTGTTTTCAATAGCTGAACGCTGCGGTTATTTTATTAATATACCGTATTACCAAGCGTTACTGGAAAGTTGAAAAATATTCAACTTTACGGGGAAAATTTCAACGGGGAGGTATATGACCCCCAACCTCCACCACAGCACACGCAACGGGATACGTCTCCTTCATGCGAAAAAATTTACAACCACTGTTTTTCTATGATATTGAACCTAATACAACATATCAGTTTTCCTCTCCAACTTCGTTAATTAATTATTGTGATTTCCAGTTTCTCCCATCTTTTAATACACTTAATTTAGAAATATACTTTTTCTTTATTTCTAATTTACCTATATCGATGCTATATATCCTACTAATTAAACATGTTTTTAATTCTATCATTCTTATTGACTTTAAATATAATACATACCTAATTACGGGATTTACATTTTTATCTCTTGCTCTAATCGTTATAATAATTAATGTCGTTATTTAAGTAAATAATTAAATTAAAATTGATCCACCGGATTGAATGAAACGTATAAGTAATTAAAATTAATTGTTTTTTTTTTTTTCAGAGCGTCAGTCCCGGATTAGTGGCAACTGAGATGGTAGAGGACATAGTCGACTTGAGCAAATTCAACGATAATTCAAAACTACTGCCTATTGATATAGCCGAGGCTATTGTTTTTGCACTGAGCGCGCCGCAACGAGTTACCGTAAGTCGACTGCGCTTTGCATTTATATTTTATGCCTCTTTTGTTTCTCAATATCATTTATCTATGATTTGTGTTACTACCCACACGGAGAGGAAACAGGATTCCTCCTTGTTTAGTGTTGTGCTATACAACAAATAAATTGAACAAATCGTAACGCCGTGGCCGTCGGTTGAAGCAATAACAAGTTATCGGTACTCATATATGTATACACATGAGTATAGATTATCCACGAGGATTACTTTATTAAGTTATCTCCCGTGTTAAAATCAAAACATAAATAACCGTAGATTTTAGTTCTGCCCTATGAGCAAAAAAAAAAAAATGTATTTGAGTATCTTTATATCAACACAGAATATATCACAATATCAATAACTTTCGTAGGACTCTCTGCTACAGTTTAACTAATTTCTATTATAAATAGTGTTTTCTGTGTATTTTTCACGAATAATATTATGTTAAAAGGTTTTTTTTTTTTTTTTGTAATATGATTGAATTTTTCACAGGTTTCTGAAATCACTATCAAGCCATCATACGAGAATATTGCTGATTATCAACAGTGAAGTTTTTTTTTTATTATTTTGTAATCAAAGTATATAGATAGAAGTGTTATTTTTTTCCCATTAATTATTGTAAACACTAAATGAAACTCTAAAAGCAAAAAAATCTGTTAGTATCATACAGTCTACAGTTAAATTAAACGTAATGATTTTATATTTGTCTATAGAAATCTATTTTACAATTTTTTTTCAACATCCTTATTTTTACAATTTTTAGATTTAGATCACATTACATGCAAATCTATTAGTAACAATCCTGTATTATGTATGACGTGTACTCATATCCTTTGCATCAACGTCATCTTAGTTGTCAGCAACAGTTGTTTTATGCGAGTGGCCTTCCACTTTCTATCCATTCATTGGTATTCAGTAGTCCATAGATCTTTTTTTCTCGAGCTAAACGTTTAATTTTTAAGTTTATCAGATTTCCATGAGTTTTATGGTCGTCACACGAGACTGATCCGACTATAGATACAATCCGTCCTTCTACCGATAACTAAACACCTAAATAATAAATTCACCTCTTCCGACGTCCAACTCATTCCGCTCCTCGTTATAGCTTGACGTCACCGTGTATTATTACAAGTTAATTATAGTAAAACGTAAAAGAACAAAAAAAAATAAAAAAATAAACACCACTTTGAAGTAACAATCATGTGAAATTTAAATTTGTTTATACTTAGCGAGCACTCACTCATATTGTGTACGCATGTAAACCATATATTTAAAGTTGATATAATTTTAAATTATACCATACTCGAGGTATAGTACGAGCACCAGAGTCAGTCGTTTCAGTGTATCCTTCGACGTGACACACTAATACCTGATAAATTCTACGTTACACTGTTGAGTCAGTATATCTTTTTCGCAGACTGACGTTATCTTTTTTGTTCTAAAAATTTACCTCACAATATAGACTCAATTAAAAATATCCTTCTCCTCCTTTCTTACGAATTCTTCAGTATACTCAGATGTTTATACACAGTATATGAAGTGTTCATAAAGATTAACTTATTATATTATCAATTGTGTTAATAAAACTCTTATTGGAAATTAGAAATTAAAATTCTTATATTGCATAACAAGCAGTAATCTAACTTGGTTATCGTTGTAGTAATATGATTGGTTGTCATAGTTATTATTGATGTATTTTTCTTTACAACGATATTTTGAGAACACTAGATAAATAACAAATGAATTCGAGTTGTATATAAAAAACTGTTTGGTCGTCGTAAAAATTCTGTTAATTTAGATTTAGTAATCGAGTTGTTTGTATTTTTGCGATTAATGGATTACAATGAAGGTTTTATTACTAATTAGAGTCGTAGCAAGGATGAGCAGAGGTCACTGCATTAGGCTCAAGCAATATTGCAGCTATCATAATGCGGCACTAAATCATTTTTTTTAAACTTAAAATATTAGTCTAACATATTTTCAGTTAACATTTTTTAAAAAAAAAAAAACTTAATTTGAAAAAGTAAAGTAAAATAAATTTATATAAGGTAAAGTAAAGTAAAGTAAAATAAAACAAAGATAATTAAAGTAAACTATAGACAAGAAAGCCGGACATACTCCACACCACGGATATTTTTCGTACTTCAGAATTTCATTTGGAAATGCAACAGTAATTTGCCAGTTAAAATAATGTACCTAACAATAAAAAAATAACGTGTTTAAAGTACCATCTAGAGGAATATCTGGTTTTAAAAAGTTGCTGGTCGAGACTTTCGGATAAATAGGGAAAAGTGATAATAGAAAAAAAAAAACATAATTTTAAGAACACTAGGTTCTGCACTTTGTTCAGAATCTAAAAAAATTAACCATTCAATTAACTAATATCATAATTCGTTTATTTAATGTTGCAATATGTATTATTGATGAATTTGTGGCAATCAAATGATTCAAATAAAAAATAATTACAATTGTAAAACTAAAAAAAACGTTGTATATTTTTTGCTCTGCGTGCTTGTAACATTATATTTTAAAATAAATAAATACACGTTTAGATAAAAAAAAAAAAAAAAAATAATAATATTTAAACATTTTCAATAGGCATTTTTTTTTTTTTGAGGAGTGGCGTGTGTGTTACGTTTAAACATGCCTAAGGCGCTGCCAGAAGAGTTTGTTACGACTCAGTTATAGTGAAACGTATAAGAGCAAAAAAAAAAAACTATCTACTTTGAAGTATTATCATGTAAAATTAAAATTTGTTTATATTTAACAAGCACTCGTACTGTCTACGCACGTAAACCATACATTTAAAGTTGATATAATTTTAAATTATACTACACTCGAGGTACAATACGAGCACCAGAGTCGGTCGTTTCACAGTATATCGTGTACCCTTCGACGTGACACACTCGTACCTGATAAATTCTACGTTACACAGTTGAGTCCAGTATATCTTTTTCGCAGACTGACGTTATCATTTTTTTTTTTTTCTAAAAATTTTCAGTAAACTTCTAAATTGTTATTTTTTTCTCCTTGAAATGGAGAGATGGGTAGGCAAAGTTGCCATAGTGACGGGCGCTTCTTCCGGTATCGGAGAGGCGACTTGTAAATTATTAGTTGAAAAAGGAATGACCGTCGTAGGATTCGCCAGAAGGGAAGACAGATTACAAGTAAGTCGCAATTGCAAAATAAACATCTTTCGTTGTACGTATATCTTTCTCAATAATTATAATCATACCAATGTATATATTATTTCAAAATGCAAACGCAATGGTCGTCGCGATGATTTGCCTAGCAACAATAAAATTGTCGGTAAACGTTTTAAATTCGCTTGTGTTGCAGGAACTGAAAGAAGCATTAGGAGTAAACTTCCATTACGTTAAAGTCGACTTATGCAGAGAAGAAAACATTCTGGAAGCCTTCAACTGGGTGAAACGTACTTTGAAATCTGTAGATGTTTTAATTAATAATGCCGCTGTATACAAGCTAACCGATTTACTAGGTAAATTTAAAATTATCTTTGTTTTATTATGTGATAAAATATGTACGTACAAGATAAATGAAGTATATTATTATAGATATTTACTTTGCACAAATTAATCTAACCTCTACTGAAAGAATTTGTCGTTTCTTTTACAATAAGCTTAAGCTTCTTAAGCTAGCAAATTGTATCTATATGTGTAAATGTTATAAAACTATGTTTTGCTTATTGGTACGGTTCTTTACATTTAAAGTATACATTTAATTAACCTTTGTGTTGTTCACTATGCATTTAAATGCAACAATTAAATTTAATATTAATTTTTTTTTTTGTTTAGGAAACACGGCCGACTGGAAATTAATGTACGACACGAATGTCATAGGTCTAAATATATGTAGCAGAGAAGCTATTAAAATCATGAAGGAACTTCAAATTAAAGGTCACATTTTTAACATTAATAGGTATGCATTATAAACCGAATATTGTGTTTGAACGGTTTAATTTGGAATATTATAAACACTTAATTAACAATATGACCATAATGAGCAAAAGTCAGTCAACTATAACTGTTTAGTTGCATGTCTATTAATTGTCATCGGTAAAAATTTTAAATTAAATATATCAAACTAATGAAGCATGGCTAATTGACTCTTTTATAATTGCTTGCTTACTGAGCTGAAATTTTAATAAATATTATCGATAATTTGACTGCAGATTACTGTCAAAAGTTCATTAATATTGATCAATATGCATTTCCATAAGCAACACAATTAAATAAAATATTATCATGTCTATGCGACAATTCAAAATATATTTGTCATTAGACTCATACAATGTACATTTTTTAAATACAAATATTTTGTTCATATATATTATCACATAAAGTGTTTAAATACTTAAAATAAAGTTATGTTTTAAAGATAAATATATTTAAAATTTATTTTTAGTTGATACGTATGAAATATAAGCAACCGTGTGCTATATTTCACAATATTATTTACTAGTTTCCAAGTTGTAAAATATGATTCATAATTCCTTTTAATCTAAGCCAACAAAACGATAATGGTTATGAAATTTGAAGTATGTTATTCCAATTCGATTGAATCGATTCAAACATTTACTAAATATTTGTATTGAAATATATTTCTATAAATACTATGCAATAAATTTAAACTATTCCGCAGTATTCTAATATAAAAAAAAACATAATGAACATATCAACTGATTTATCGTCTAGAGGTGTCTCAATGAAAATAGATTAAGAATAATTAACAATCTATTGTTAATGGTTATTTTTATTATTGTCTTTAGTATTTCCGGTCATAGCATCATACCTGGAAGACCAACGAATGCCTTGTACAGTTCTACTAAATTTAGTGTCACTGCACTTACGGAATATCTGAGAAATTTAATGTCTTTGGAAAACTTGCCTATCAGAGTTACGGTAACTAGTTCTAATATAAATCTTAAGTTATAAACAAAATGTCCCGCCGCCGAGGATTTGGTTATTTTGATATTTCCTGAGACAATGATGAAAATCAAATTCTGTTATTTTTATAAGACTCACCGAGACAATGACAATTTTAAAATCTGTTTATTTCATTTTTTATTGTTTTCGAAAAAATTTTATGATAATCATTTTATAGAGTTTATTCGTTTGACAATTTTCACTTTTCAATATTTTATTTTTATTAACATAATGATTATCAATACTTTTTTTTTAGTTTTCATAAAATGTGTGAGTAGAAAATTGCCTTCTATTTACATTTTATTTTCATAAAGTTTGGATTAAAAAAAAAATAGTTTTTAATGCGTTTCGTTGAATTTCGGGTCGTTTTTCTCAAATGTTATGAAAACTATTGAGATTATCGAAAAATTACCATCTAGAGACAAATTGTATTTGAAAAAGTTGCTGGACGAAACTTTTGGACAAGTATTTCTATTCGAAAAAGTGTTTATAGAAAAAAACAAAAAAATAAATATATAAACATCGTTAGGGTCTAAAAGGTAAAAGAAAATGTATTGTTTTAAACGAGCCTTTATTGTCGATTTTCAGAGCGTCAGTCCCGGAGTTACTGAAACTGCAATAGTGCCGTTCGACATAAGCGAATTCGGTGAAAACGAAAAGCTTCAACCTATTGATATAGCAGAGGGCATTGTATTTGCACTGGCCGCGCCGCAACGGGTTAACGTAAGTAGACTGCGATATGCATTTATTTTATTTATTTTTTTTTGATTTTACATTTAATAATAATATATTGTGATTCGTGTTACCTTCTATCCACACGGAGAAGCAAACAAGTTACCTGTTAGTGTTATTGAAAACAATTGAATACAATCATTTTTTTATAATTTAAAAGGCTGAACACTACAATAATATTATTAACAACATTTTAACTAAGTATAAATACTTTTGGTGACCAATTAAAAACAGATTCTTTCATTATTTAATACCATAAGTAATTTAATATTACCTATTTCATCTCGTTTTCTAATATCACTAATACTTTTGAATTATTATATTGATTATAATTTTATTTATTTGCGTATTTATACGTAGGTATTTAACATATGAAATTGACGAAAATAATTTTCAGCAATAAAAATGTCTATAATCTATGCATCCTGAGCTACCTATAATAGATTAATAACACAAATAATAGAAATAATGAGTTTAAAAAAAAAAAAAAAAGTTTTTATGAAGACACTTTTGTTTAGTTGTAAAATAAATTTCTGTATTTGAATAGTCAAAATATTTTCAAAATGTTTACTGTGTGTTAATTAGGAATATTAAAATGTTCTGTCAATGATGTTATTATTTTATTGCATTTGAATTTTCCACAGGTTTCTGAAATCACCATCAGACCTTCATCGGAGGATATGACTAAATATAATAAAAAGTGAACATTTTCGTGTCGTGATCACAGTAATATTATACACTTTCAATTTTTCTTCATTGGTTAATGTAATTTCATCAACAAGCTTTAATAAAATAAATGAACGATCACAACTGTATTGTAATATATTTAACGTGTTAAATAATTGTTGTTGTTCGGGACATTCGAAACCAACACTTTTGGTCAATTCACGTATGGGCAGTTTCCTTATGTACATGAGTCGGTATGAATAATGTATTCTTTATCAAAATAAACTTTACCACGTTAAATATTCATCTTTAATTATGAATATAACCTAACATATTATCCTTAGTTGCGTTTATCATGACAATGTTCAAAACGAGAACAGAGTGTCGAATTTGTTTCATCGAGTGCTTGTTTGGTGTTGACCATGAATATACGATTAATTAGTGTATCTTTATTCGTGTTAATAACTAATAAGCAGTTATATAACTTCATTATCGTTGTACGAGTGGCAGTCGTTGCCGCACAATAATCGAGTTAATCGCATTTGTTCGATTAATGTAATATGATATTATGAAGGTCTTATTAGTAAAACGTTGTAAAAAAAACATAGATTTTTAAGTTTTATCGTGTGAAATGTAGTTTTTCTTTTACAAACACAATAAAAATATTATGCTTATACCAGTGGTACTTAAACTCTTTGAAACCGCAACCGCCTTTAATGTCGCCAATATTTTGAGCGATCCTAGTATTATGATAGTATTGAAAAGTAGCGACAACTAATTATAATAATTATTATATTCAAATTAAAATATCAAATACTCGACCAGCAAACCAAAATTTTGGTTAATTGTAGTGCTCAGTAATGATAATCACGATGAAAATAAAAAAAACATTAGATTAGCGACCCAAAAGAACTTTTTGGTGACCCCCAGTTTGAGAATCGTTGGCTTATATGGTTCAGCGGTTCCCAAACTGTGCGACGCGCCTCCCTTGGGAGGCTTGAGCATCAGTGAAGCAAAACTTTTGGCCGTATTAAAATAAAAATATCGGTTCACACACACTAGACAATGAAAAAGATATAATGTATGGAGTGGTAATTAACGCCACATCCTAATTTTGGTACATTTTGGTAAATAGTAGGTATACGGAAAACAAGTACATTATTTTATATATTATTATGTAAAATTAAAATATAGGTAAGTTACGATTGTTTTTTTTTTATCATATTGACGTAAAAGTTTAAGTGTAAAAATATCAAAAAGCCGGACATACTTCGCACGATGGGTGTTCTTCGCACGACGAGTATTCTTCGCATTTTGGGTGTGAAGCTTTTGGTGGGCGTATTAAATTTAAAAAAAAAAAATCGATAAATCATTTCTTCAATAAGACGATTCTGAACGAAAGAAGTTAATAATATATAGGACAAATGAGAAAAAAAAATGTTAGAAAAATGTCCAAATTTCTTTTTGCACATTTCCAAAATTTTCTCGCCTTAAAATCTTTCTCATATTATTTTCTATCTATGTTTGAATTTTCATATAGTTCGGATAAAAAATAATTAAGAAATTAAAAAAAAAAAAAGGACCTCTTTAAAGTACCATCTAGAGGCGAATCCGGTTTCAAAAAGTTACTGATCGAAACTTTTGGACAAGTATTTCCATACGAAAAGTTGTACAGAGAGAAAAAAAAATAAATAAAGAAATAAACATCATTGTAAAAACACTAGCTTCTTCACTTCGTTCAGAATCTAAAATACTACGGAACCGATTGTAACTTATTTCGTTAATACACGTGTTAGCCGTGGGATGTGTGAGAAAAAGTGGGCTAAATTTCACTGGTGTGCGAGTAAAAGTAATAAATCATGTTTGGATAACGAAATGTGTTCCGTTAAATCTCAATTGACACATTGTGTTTACGTTCGGACAAAAGAAAGTTCGTGCAGGATAATTGACATTCTATACACGCACGCGGACGTTCACTAATAAAAAAAAATAATATTCATAGTGTGGTGTTACGACGATCGAATCGTAGGGCTCACCGTAGCAAATAGACAAGTCGACGCGTTTTCTCGTCCGGCAAACTTATTCCTGAATAGACACTCTAATTACGACGTACGCTGACTATACAAATATTTTAAGTTTGTCTTTTTTTTTTTTTTTCTGTCTACGTTGGAACCATACTCCCCACCTAAAGTATCGCGTCGTCGTCGTTCGGTCGTTGATTTTGGGTGTATTGTGTCCACCATCGACGTATTATTATGAGTATTATTTAGACACAGCACGAGTCCTAGATGAATTCTATAAATCATTTTCAGTCACGGACTACTTGCAGCGGGACTCGCGTTCTCTTGCAATTATTTTTAAAGAACTAATATAATAAATATTAAAATTATATTACTTATAAATAAACTAATTATTGTATGTTGTGGTCATCGGATTGTCGGACGTTATCGGACAAAGGCAGGCGAGATAAGGAAAGACCTTTTGAAGACAGCGTACATGTTGATACCATTTTCGTACTGAATTTAGTAGTGTTCTGGCCACAGTGGAAATAAATTATTATAATCATATCAATTGTTCGTCTGTTGTTTTTTTTTTACTCAATTCAGTCATTAAACAAATTTAATTTGTACTATAGAATATTTTTTTGGTAAACATTGATTTTTTTCTGAATTCGAAATGGAGAGATGGGTAAGAAAAGTCGCCGTAGTCACGGGCGCTTCTTCCGGGATCGGAGAGGCGACTTGTAAACTATTAGTCGAAAAAGGAATGATCGTCGTGGGATTCGCCAGAAGAGAAGACAGATTACAAGTAAGTCGCGGTCGTAAAAATTTTATTATTACACATTTCTGATTTTCCAAAATCGCGATTGCACATTGGTATAATTATTATATTAAATAACGTAATAACTAGAAATGTTCTTAGACCATTTGACGTCAAATCAATAAATTATTGTTTTCGTAATAATATTGTAGCACGCTACAATTATTATTTTCATAAAATAGAAAAAAACTGCTAACACAAATTAATAATGTCTGGTCGCGATTTTGTCTACTGACTAAAGTCGTGGCGAAGATTTCAAAATTATTTTTTATTGCAGAAATTAAAAGAAGCATTAGGAGAAAATTTCAATTACGTTAATGTCGACTTGTGTTCAGAAGAAAACATTCTGGAAGCTTTTGGCTGGGTGAAACGTACATTGAAATCTGTAGACGTTTTGGTTAATAACGCTGGAATTATGAAGGAGGGCGATTTATTGGGTAAATTGATAGTTATTATTATCTTTATTATGTGTACTAAACCAATGGTAATCAACCTTTTTGTTTTTGAGTGCCATAAAAACAAAAAAACATTTCTTAACCGGTTAAGAATTTAAAATGTTCCAATAAAATTTAAGTTGTTAGTATATATAGGTATATTAGGTAAAGTCATTATTAGACATATTAAATTACGTTTTTTATTGTTTTTAGTTATTTATTATCATTTATTTACGTGAAGGAGGGCGATTTATTAGGTAAATTTATAATTATTATATTTACTAAACCGATTTACGAGACAAAAGAAAGTATACTATTAGTGTTATTATTATTATTAAATAATTTATAAAAAAACTTTAGTTTAGTTTTGGTAAAAATTCAATTTTGTCAATTTGTGACAATAATTTTTTGAAAAATATTGGTGCTTAAATCTCTAACAACGTTTAACCCGTTTGTTTTCTAAAAATATTTTAAATTTGAGAATAATTTAATAACAATGTTAAATATGTCGTAATATCACCAACCGACACAAAAATACCACCAGAATTATAACGTATTTGACAATATTTTTAAATTATTCACACACATAAAAAAATTGTAGAAAATGATCAAACTGTTAACCTTTATTAGAAATTTAAGAACTAATATTTTTTTTTTTTATCAGATTTACAAAATGGCTATTTTGAATTCTTTCTAAAACTGTAGTATAAAGTTTCAAATTTCAAAATTTGGGTCTAAAAAAAAAAAAAAATAACAAAAAAAAAATATTTATAATATTTATTCGTTATTGCTGTAGTAATGAATAAACAAAAAACAAAAAAAATAAATTTTAATAGAACAAAAGTGTTATTGCATTTGTCAAATCATTCTTGGACACCCTGAATATGACATACAATTAATTTAAATATTTTTTTTATTTTATTTTATTTATTTTTTTTTTTTTAGGAAACACAGCTGACTGGAAATTAATGTACGACACGAACGTCATCGGCCCAAATATTTGCAGTAGAGAGGCTATTAAAATCATGAAAGAACTGCAAATTAAAGGTCACATTTTTAACGTTAATAGGTATGCATTAAATTGAACATTGTGCCAGAGGAGTTTGTTTAGAAATGACGAACACTTAATTAACAGTATATTATAAGTGATGAACAAAATGAACGAGCACTGAGTATAGAAGTTTTTTAAAAGTGTTTTACTTTTTACATAATACATATATTATGGAAATCGATTTGTCGTCGAGAAAAATTTAAAATTTAGTTCATAAAATAGATAAAATATTGTCAGTTTGCCGTTTAATATTTACCTGTTACTGAACCGAAGTGGTAATAATACCGTTATCAATAGTTCACTAGAGAAAAATTACCACGTGCAATAAATATTATCAACGGTCGCGCAATATAAATTCATTTTCAGGCTAGTACAATATAAACACTGTTTTAAACTGAGTATAATAATTAACAAACAAATAAACAAATAAAATTATTATATAATAAGTTAAAAGAAATTTTTAAAAATAGATTTTAAATGAATACATACTTAAAGTACGTATATTTTTATGTAATGCGCATGGAAAATAAGCATTTGTGTGGCATAAATTATATTTACGCGTTTTCTGTTTCGCAAGATATGATTGATTATCTCGCTTTGACCTGAGCTAACAACGCCATAATGTTTATAGAATTTGAAAATTATGTTTTCTAAATGGGCCCTATCGGTTTTAACGTTTAACGAATGTTAGTATTGGAATGTGTTTTTATAAATTTTAATACAGCACATAATATTGTTCATGTAGGTATTTAAAATATTGTACCGTAGTCCAATATAAAAAAGAAAAAAAGAAAATATCAATTGAAATCTTGTCACAAGTGTGAAACGATTAATTGTTATATTCTGTTATCCATAGTGTTGCTGGTCATTCCGTGATGACTGGTATGCCAAAGATTGCCGTTTACAGTTCTACTAAGTTTAGTGTTACTTCACTTACGGAATATCTAAGAAATTTCATGAGCATGGAAAACTTACCAATCAGAGTCACGGTAACTAGTTTTTAGAAATAATTATTTTGAAATATATGTGTACGCCTTTAAAAAACATCAAAAAAAAGTATAAAGCCGGACATACTTCGCACCACGGATATTCTTCACTCAAATACTCTTGGTGGATGTGTAGGATTTTAAAGAAATGATAAATCACTTTTATTCAAAAGACGTTACTGAACGAAGGAAGTTAATGATACAAAGAACAATAATAGTCATCATTTTCAACACACTCACCAAGAGTATCGGACCTGAAGAGCGGAGAATATCCGTGGTGCCAAGTATATCAGGCTCTCTGATCTATGCTTTAGTTTAATTAATATTACATTTTTTTTTTTTTTTTTTATTTAATATATAAAGAAAAGGAAAAAAATAATTAATGAGAAAAAAAAGTGTTAGAAAACAAGTCCAAAATTTTTTTCTTCACATTTTCAAAATTTTCTTCGGCCAAAATGTTTCTCGTATTACTGTCTATTTTTTTATTTTGTTTATTGATACACACTGAATAATGGGCAAATGAATGGAAGAATGGCCTCCTACACAATTTATTCATATTATAACGTAACATTTTACCTTCGGACCGCACATTTCGCGTGAGGGTCGAATAGAAAATAAATCCTGAATTATGTTGATATTTCACCAATAAAAAATAAAAAATATGTACGGGAGGAAACACGGGAAAACGTATTTTTACCTAAATATTGTTGTCGTTTTTTTTTTTATAGAGCATTAGTCCCGGACTAGTCGAAACTGAAATGGTACCGTTCGACTTGGACAAATTCGAAGAAAACACAAAGCTTCAACCTGTCGACATAGCCGAGGGAATTGTATTTGCTCTGGCCTCACCGCAACGAGTCAACGTAAGTACACCGGGATTTACATATTTTATTATATTATTCTTAACTTCGCGACACTTTGTAATTCGTGTTATTTTCCATACAGAGACGACGATTACGAGTTACCTTTTTATAATTATTGCGTTATAATCAGCGTTTAATTATTATATAAATTCACAAAAAATTACGTTTTCAACCAAACTCCGCTGTAAAAATGACGGAGTGGCGTATTTTCATACATTTATGAAATGTTATTAATTACGAACTAATTAATTAATAAATTAATAAAGTATTAATTTAATTTTGATTTTTAATAAATACCTTTCTATTCTAAAAATGTAAAATGTAAATGGGGGTTTTTAAAGAAAAATTTGGGTTGTGTTTATAAAAAGATTGAGAACCACTGGACTAGATCGTTTGATCCGATTTGGCTCTTTTACCGGTGTCATAATAAATGTTAATTGCTGTATTCGTATAGTCATAATATTTTCATAGGGTTTGCCGTGTGTTTATCACGAATCAGACATATATAACCCCTTAGCAGTGGCGGATTCAAGGGGGGGGCCCGAGGGGCCTCGGCCCCTCCCATTGGCCCGAATTAGATTTTATTATTCAATAATGGGTATTTTCTCAAAACCAGATTATCTGCTGTTATTAGCTTATCTGAAAAGTTTTATTATAGTGCCGATGGAGGG
>JAIPRM010003131.1:0-27181 GCA_025469315.1 Stegophylla sp. TES_Ste_2020 | reverse complement strand
AGCGACCAGACACAGACTCACTCAAGGCCGCATTGACCCACAATCGGGCGCTCGGTCAACGACCGATCCTTGCGCCGCTTCCCGCACCACCCACTTACACCACCGCCGGAATATTATACATATACACCACAGCTACACTGCGAAATAGTTATCGTTTTTTAATTTTTTTTATATCATCGATCCTTTGGATTATATTTTTAATTTTTATTATTATTATTATTATTGTTATTCGTCTGTCGTGCCATATTGATAATATATATTCTAATAAATCACCAATCCGTGTCCTGTGTCAGATGTATGAATAATAAAAAAAAAAGAAAAAAAGATGCTATCAGAGATTGTTACGAAGACGGTGCGTGAGGTCGGAGGATAACCGTGTTAATTGGCGGTTATAGCTTGATGACTGAGGATAATCACTTGTGCGTGGGGAAGATATATTATATGATGTATATATACAACAAGACAGAATAATAATATTATCATAACAGCATTTAATCGCGTACATACGTGTAGTTCAAACGTTTGACGATGCCATATTGTTATAATTTATGTGTGTGTGTGTGTGTGTATTACAAGTGTTCATATTATTATTATATTGTGTTATATATTATTGTATTGTACTGTAATAAAGCGTACGCGTTATATTGTCTGACGACGGCGGCAACGCTGTATAACTGGGCTGCGGGCCAACTATATTCGTATACACCTATATCAAATATAATATAATATAATATTATATTATTATAATTTCGCGAGCGGTGCGGTGCGTGCGCGCGTTTGTGCGACCGGGCCGAGAGTTGCTTGACCCGAGCGCCCGGCCGCCGCCGCCGCCGGGATCAGTTCATCGTCCCACAACTGGGTCATGACTGTAACCGTGTCGCTACTTACGTAATGGCCTCAGCGTCGACGGCGTGTATTCGCACAGAGCACACGCGTACCGCTCGCTTATGGTGTGCACACACGCACAATGATCCAGTTTGTTAGGCGTTCATTACGATATGCGAATGTGTGTTATACGTCATGTAAACGATTGCTTAGTTCCTCCGCCCACGCGACAGTGCCAGAGGCTTCGTCTCTACGAATAGGAATCAAGCCCTCGTCAGCCCCCTCCCCCTCTCCCACAAGACCGAAAAATTATTATCATTGTAATCCGAAGAAGCAGCTAATACGACCCACCCCTTTGCTCCCCTACCCTATCCTAAGTTTTACACCCAGTTCAGACTAATTTGATGAATTGTAAAAAAAAATATATTATATATATTTTAACTTCATTTCTACTAGTTATGTAAATCGGAGACGCTCGAATATCTGGGCAATTATTAATACTGTACAACAATGACAAATAATGATTAATATAATAACGACAAACGTTAATGTGCGACGGACAGGCAAGTACCGTTTAGAGGGGACACCGAGGGGGTACGCCAGAATTCTAGGACGAGTTGGCTAACACGCGCGTTCGATAGGAAAAAAAAAAACGGCACAGCGGCGACGTCGACGGTCGTCGGCGCGAGGGGACCGGGAGAAAGTGCAACGGCCTCTCCTCGCGTAACACAATGCTAATGGGTTACGGCAATCTCGGGTTATCGAACCGCCGCCGTATGTGTAATTTTATTTATTTAATTTTTGTTTCTTATAATAACAACGTGACACACATTTCAACACGCGAGTCCGAAGGACAACCCCTAAACATTTTCGGTCAAATATTTATATACACATATTCCTACACAATATTCCTACACAGCTATCGACACCGAGGCAACCTCAATCAACGACTTTTATAACCGTTCGTTCACGAGGTAAAACGTGGAACTCCATTTGTAATACGTTTTCTTCGACGATTCCAAATGGATATAGTAATAATTATTGTTCCAACACAAAAATACATAATAATCCGTGTAATGTTAAAATAATATAATCGCGGGTCAACGACATCGTATAGTGCTGGCGACGGTGGCCTTATTCAACACACACGCACACACGTCACTCAAACACATTAGTTAGTCGGACCGTACTTATTATAATATTCGTTAAACAATATAATATGTATAATAATATTATAATACACAATACACATAATATAATATGTATATGAATAATGTTCCGCATTTGTGAATTCATTTCACGTCACACCTCCCCCACCCATCCCCCGTATCGATGCATTTGAAGTCGTCGCCGCCGCCGCCGTCACTTCCACCGGACGTTAACCCGGACGACGACCCGTTTTTTAAGAGAAAAATGCTTTACTGTATGTCTCGCGTTAAACGTTTCACGCACTTACACGCGTATACTTACGTGCAAACCGGCAATTATATATTATGTTACTAATTTTACCAATTTAATTTTCAACGTTTATTTTAATTCGTTTTATTATGATGGCATTGTGAGTGGCAGCAGTCAATACAATTACGAACACAATATTATTATTATTATACACTGTACTCGGTATGCACACAAAAGACTTTAACGCCTAGAAACCATGGATGGCGGCGAAATAAATAAATATCTAATATAATAATATATATCTCCCGACCTTCGGGTGGTCGGGTAACTGAGTCAAGGTCGATGAACCTGTGCACTGGCCGCCCGCCGTGGGCGTACACGCCCTCCCCCCCCCCGCCACCAATCCTAACGCTTCGCGCGCGCCGTGCCGCGACATCCCCCGTCACCCCCCGTCATACCCCTAAACCATCCACCCCGAGCGTCCCGCCACCCCGTTCCAACAGCGACCACCCTCTGCTGGTATATATATATATATATATATATATATTTCGGCGATGTGCGTGCCACCGCCGGTCGGTCAGTGATTTCCGGACACGCGACGTGCACGTTCTTCGGCCGCCGCCACCGCCATCACCGGCACGATGCAACGGCTCGAGATAATCGGCCGCGTTCCGTGCGGATTTTCCGGTCGGTTCAGAACCACGAACGGGTTTTTAATTTTGTTTTTTTTTTTTTTTTTTTTGTATCTCCGTACACATTTAATATGCGTTAACGGTTTTATGATAATTTTCATTATCGTTTGGAAGTGTTTTTCTACAATTTGATTTTTCTTCTCGTTTCAGAATTCGACGGCAGCACGGTACTGTGTCGAGTATGCGGCGACAGAGCGTCCGGATTCCATTACGGCGTACACTCTTGCGAGGGATGTAAAGTGAGTACACATACACAATGTGTTTATCAACATAATATTTAAATGTTTTTTTTTTTTTTTTAATGCCATACGAACACTTTGCGATAAAAAAAAAATGTGTTATATATGTGATGCACGGCGTGACGCGTTGCAGCATACATATATAATCGCGCGCGTTTATGAGTGTGTGGCGTACATACAATATTATGATATTATTGTTACTATTTATTATATATTGTTTCATTATTTATACATAATATCATATTTTGTGAACGTATACACGCATTAACACGTATACAGGGTGTAACGACAAGACGATTTAATGTCGAAAGTACATAATATTTAACATCTGCTTAATATTATCACCCTGTGTACGCGCGTATGACGTGTGGAAAGGATAAGAGACAATAGGTGGAAAAAGTTTTTTGAACTCGGTGGTTCGATGAACTCGGGGGGAAAGTACGTATAAGCGGTGGAAGTACATATTATAAATTGTATTATGTTACGATCGTAGTGGGAGGAAGAGAATGTGACGTAACGGAACGCGCGTAGCAGCGTCTTCGGCTGCAGCGGCGAAAGTCCTTTCGGACCGGTCCACTTTCTTCTTCACTTTCTTCCGGCGCCGCCGCCGCCTGCACCGCCTCGGTTGCGGCGGCGAACTAGGTTCACCGTTACATAGACTCACATAGCTACACAAGCCAGTTATGTAAAAATAATAATAATAATAAAAACCGTTCGTTTCCGCATATTACATTGTTATTATTATTATTATTATTATTATTATTATTATTATACTTTTAATTTAAAAATAATAAGCAAAATAGAAAAAAGTAGGTACTTAAATAGTTCCATGGAATTCTCCCTTTTATATTTTGGTAAAATTATCGAGTCGCGTACTACTGCATTAACCTATGTAATATGAGACATTGTGTACTATAAATCTCGAAAAGCGATTATGGCCCGCGGATTCGATTGAACACTCCCGCAATCGGAGACGAACAAAAAAAAAAAATAGTAATAATAATATAAAGAACAAAACCAATAGCAATAAATAATGATAAACGGGATAATATTATAATAAAAATCGCACGCCGCGCGCGCCAAAGTTTTATCATCTCGCCGGTGGCTTTTTGTTATAACACATATTATTATGTATACGCGTACCAATATGTATAATAATAATAATAATAATAATAATGCAGCACGGCGCGCTCGCTTCGGTCCATTGTCTCACGTTCTCGTTATTTCTTTTTAAAAGACAAGCGTGTACCGTGTACCGTTATCCGAATGCATGCGGTGGCATTTTCGAAGGACATCGTCGTCGTCCGTTGTCGTATATGCTTATAAAATATAATATACCAGAAGAGAAAAAGAAAATAAAGGGTAGAAATTGTGGAGAGAAAAAAAAATACGCACGTGTATATTATCGAGGACCACGGGAGGTCCCGTCCAGGGCTATCATCGTCGTTATACCCATATGAATACTGCCCGTGTTTGTACATATTATAAAATGGTAACACAATATAATAAATAATAATCCACACAATCATGTTACATAACTACTTGTTGTCCCCGTCAACCGGGGAGTGGTGGTGGTGCGATGGGGTTGTTTACTACGTATATGTACCGTTACGGACTTTTTTATATTCCTGCACACACACACAAACATATTATACAAATGTGATGCACATTGTACTCGAGTTTTTGTCCCGTCCGTTCGTATAACGCGCTCGTTTGTGTTATAACGAATAACTGTACAAATTCGAATAAAAATAGTTTCATCGCGAGCCACGCACTGCAGGGGATGACCGCCATCATCGAAGCCCTTCTTCCGACAACTGAAACGTCCTCGAGAAGTCACACCCCTCTTCCCGACATCTGGTCTCACGTGTCGTCCGATTTCCAGCTAACCAGCCTTCACCGATATATTGTTTATTTTTTAAAATTGTCTATGAATATACATTTTTCCTCGAACCATTTGTAATAACTATATTTTATGACGTCCTCAGAAGTTGTCGCGTACAACACACCAGTCGTTTGTACATAATATTATGATTACTCCGTCCGAGTGCGTACGTGCGTCATTGCTGATGACTTAAACGTTCTCTTTTTTGCGATTCGGAAATCCCCGGGAGTTATGACCCGGGCGCCGCCGTAGCCGAGTGCGTTGACACCGCCGCTGCCGCTGCCGCCGCCGCCGCAACCAGGGCGGACCGGGTATTCGTCGTGATGAAATTAGGCCGATATGACGTCATAGGCCAATGACTTTTTGCCTGGCCAACAAACCGCACACACACACACACACACACACACTCGCACACTTATATATTATTGAACATGTATTATATTAAACATATATCGTCGTGCAGCAGTGTGTGTGCTATTTTGCATGATCGTTAATCCGATTTGTGTGTTGGGCATTTGCGAAATCCTTTTTTTCCTCCATCAGCCCACTCACCGGTTAGGTCCTCCCCCACATCGACACGACTTCGACTCATCGGAGTGTAAAATTTCTTTTTTATTCGTCGTTCTCCTCCCTTAATACGACCGCGTGGTCGACGGGCGATTTATTTATTTAATTTTCACTGTATTTTTCGTTCTAGGTCAATTGTCAATTAAAAAAAAAAAAAAAAAAAAAATGTGTCGCCGCTCCCCACGCAACGGAAAAATTACATACACGAATTTATCGTCTCGTTTGTCCTTCGCGTACTCTTTTTTTTTTTTTTTTTTTTTTTATACTGTTTACGACACAGATAGATACCCTCGCGACACTAAAAATTCAAGTGCCGTTTGACCTGTCAAATCATCATCGTTATCCATATATTATTATTACTATACATACGCGTGTATAGTTGTAACAGTATATAATATACATATATTATACACATAATATCACAAACGCAAACAACATAATTCGCACAATCTACTTTTCAATTATTTTTTTTTTTTTAGTGTTGAAATATTTTCCTACTCGCTCGCAAACATCGTATATAATATTTATCGCTCGCCTCGTTTATTTGTACATTTTTATGCACGTTAAATAAGTCGTAGACTGTAGATTATACGATTTAAAGGCCAAGTGGGGCCACACGAAAACACCCGATACGCGCATGGCCCGCAGAGTTCATTGATCGACTATCGTGCGGGTTTATCGTACTCGCGAGAGATTATCATATTATTATTATTTTATTATACTTGTGAGTTGTGGAGTGTGCGAACGGCACAGTTCTGCACAAGCTTCCCAAATCCACACACTCCAATCCCCGGATTTTTAAAAATCGCATTATGACAGAGTTGTTTATAGGGAGGGCAAAATGAAAGAAATTTAATATAATAATATCAATCCTCATCCGCTCCCCGAAACTTAGGATCGCTGCGGGAGTCGCAAAAAACTGCTAGAGCCACGTCTTCGGCATTGGTGTACAGCGCGACTGCAGGAGGGCGGGGTTCTGAGAATTCTTCGGCGCTATATATAGGCTTTGTAGGTTTTCGACGAATTATATTATTACTCGTACTCGATATACAATAATAACATATTATATATAGGGTCATAGACCCAGCTGCCGCTGCCGCTGCGTATAACACACTTATTCGCGTACAAAGAAGGAGCACGGCTGCGGCAGCATTGGACTCGTTCTCGTGATTCTTGGGAGGGGACCAGTCGCCGAAAGGGGTTAGATAAATTGTGTATTATGGATAACGTGCACCGTTATGTACTTTTACTTGTATACAATACAATAATAATAATTGTTTATGGAGCCGACCCCCTTCTCCGTGGGTCCGTTGTACCGCAACCGCGGTCGGTCGCGCTGCATCTCCACGGCGTCATAATAATAATAACAACATAACGGACCTCCTTCAGGTGTATAGGTATAGGTCGACAGGTATGCGTGTAGCAGCTCTATACGGGAGGGGAGGGCAGGTGTATACGTGCGGCGTGCAGTTTTTTGCACCCGCGCCCGGTGGGAGTCGCAGATCGTTCTCTCGCCCGCCCCTCCGTTTTGTTTTGCTGCAACACCGTACGACCACCACCACTACAAGCAGAGAGCTGATGATGATGATAATAATAATAATATAGCATTACATGTATATACGCACGCACACACGCACACTCACGAACGCGAGCGCGCGCGCGTAATATAATAATAATAATAATAAAAAAATATATATGATATAAATGGAAGTGGATGTGGCGGCGGTGTTACGGCGACTACGACGACGGCGAGTTTAACGTACCGCAACTGGGTCATCGCAGCCGCCGTCGTTGCCGCCGCAGCCGCAGCCGCAGCCGTCGACCGACAGAACGTTCGCGCACGTCAACCGGAGAGCATAACGTGTGTACAGTGTGTAGACGCACAGCAGCAGTTGTGCTCTACAGTTGTTGACGACGACATCGCACGTTGTGTGAACCATCAATTCGCACGTTTTGAATTTTCGCGATTTTTTCGATTTTTTTTTTTTTTTTTTTGCCCCCCATTTACACGATTGTTATTTGGTATAGAAAAAAAAAACGCATTTCTTAAACGTTTTTACACGTCGTCTGCAGTGTCGTCGGTGCGTCAGACATTCGCGCACGTGTCTGTAACGATTGCAAAAAAAAAAAAAAATAGATAATTTTCGCCGCTACAAAAAAAAAAAAAAAAAAAATGCCGCCCATATGTACGGAGAAAACGTTGTCCGCGTGCTGGTGCGGCGGTGCCGGCGATTCCGGCGCCGAGTCCAGTGCCGCGGACACGGACGATTCCGACTGCAGCACGACCAGTTCGTCGAATAACAACAGCAACTATACGTCGTCCACCGATCGGTTACAGGGCTTTTTCCGCCGCAGCATCCAGCAGAAGATCCAGTACCGGCCGTGCACCAAGAACCAACAGTGCAACATCTTGCGGATCAACCGGAACCGGTGTCAGTATTGCCGGCTCCGCAAGTGCATTAGCGTCGGCATGAGCAGAGATGGTGAGCATACGATTTTTGTTTTTCTTCTCAATAATATTTTACTGTATTTTTCATTTTTCCCAATTCCTTTTTATACTCCTACGTACGAGCTCGGTAAGGGTAAAGCGATTTTCCGCCTCGTCCTTTTATTCGTAAGCGTGTTTTTACTTAAAACCCACGGCAATTAACACACATATCACGCCGATCGACTTCATAACAAATTACATTTTGCCAATTTTTAATGATTTTCTTATGTCGACTGACGCATGTGTAATGATTATTATTATATATAGTTGAAATCCGTAACCACTCGCATCATAATGCGTGTCGTGAATTGGCAGCACATATTGTTTTCGACAATTTCGGCACACTCGACTTTGCAACGTACACATATATACACAAGGCCAGATTAATGGGCGCAGTGGCCAAGAGCCTTAACACATTGTAGGCTTAAATTTACTTTTAATAAGCAAATAAATAAATATTGGGTACAATGAAGTTCAAAAATTTCCCTTTCCTCGAATGCAAAAAAAGGATAGGTTTTCAATTCGTAAGAAAATGTTTTTGGCCCTCTTTGACTTGTAACCCCCCAAACCTCCTTGGACACTTCATGTCATTACATCGTTTGAACGACACACGGCTTAACTAACTGCCGTTGTTGTATATGTGAGTGTATATGTGTAATCGGTCAATGACGTAACGCCGCCGCTGAGTGGTTTATTATGCGCATATACAAAGAACGGTCGCAATGACCTGTTTTTTAGCAGTTCGTTCAACTCTCGATGTCGATGGCCGCCCGCCGCCCGCCCGCCACCGCACAACAACAGCCGCCGACCGATACCGTTCACTCGGCCACCACCTCATTCGATAACACATTTTTGCAACAACACGATAAACTGTTACATATTGTTTGAGAAAACCTAGCAACGTTATATTAATAAAACCCGTCGTTTTCAATTTTAACGAATTTTCTCGATATTCAATGCCAACTCCCGTCGTCGCTGTCGATACAATATTATCGTCTCACATATAAACCGAACGATAATGGCCCGTGCGTTTTGCTTTGCGTTTTCGATGCGATTGTGAAATTGGCGAAAATCGGTTTAAGTTCGAAGTTGTGTGGTAACTTTTAATCGGGGGGGGCGGCGAACGAACGATGTGATAAAAATAGAATGAACGCGAACGAGCAGCTAAGCGCGATCGGTGAATGGTGGCGGCCTCTGGTGGTTGCCGGCGCACCGAACGGCGTTTCGCGGCCCGACCACTAGATGGCGGTACCGGTGTGCCGTTGACCGTCGCGTAAACAAAAATAATGTACAGCGAGTGCAACACGGATAACTCACGTCGGGATGGGGTGGGGAACGGGAAATGGAAAAAAATTTATTTACATCCGACGAATAAAAAATTCGATCTGACACATTGACCGCCACCACCGCCGCGGTAAATAATAAAAAAAAAAATTATATTAAATAATATTATTTAACGCATAAAAATGTGTATTATGTCGTGACTATAATATTATTATAACGTTATAATAACGAATAACACTAATTGACGAGCTGTCGACCTTGTGCCGCCGCCACGTTATCGGCTCGACCTCGGCGACTCGTAATCGTCGTTCGTGCCTCGCCGCAGAGATAAACGTACGGCGTTTAAACGGCTACAAACGGATCAACTCGAGAGTCGTTTCGACGTTATTTTCGTTGTTAAAAAAAAAAAAAAAAAATAGAAACTACCTTCGGAGACGGATTTTGTTCGTAATTCACACAGACGATAATTTTTCGCAAACGCCGAAGAGACGATTTTTTTTCATCTGCCCTTATTCTCGCGGTCGGAGGGTGGTTGAAACCGGGTGGACAGACGAATCGCCGCCGCGGAACCCCCCGTCGTCGGACACACCGGGGAGACATTTTTCGCGTTCCCCGTCGCCCTGAACACACGCGTGACGGCGGCGCGGCGGAGAGGTCGTTGTCGTGTGGGCGGCTACCGCGGGGTGCGTCGCGCCTCCGATCGCCGCGTTTTCCGCACGCGCGACGTTGTGGCTCGGACCCAAGTTCAAGGGTACGTGGCGATTAACCGGCGCGCACGGCGGCGGCACGCACCGTCGCGTCGTCGTCGGTGGCGGTTACAGTGGGGGCGGGGAGCGGCGCAGTGCCATCTCGTACCCGCCGCCGCCGCCGCCGCCGCCGTCCCACTCCTACTCTTCTCGACGACGCCGCCACAGCCACAGCCACAGCCGCCCGATCCCCCCACCACCGCGCCATTCACACCGGGCGCCGAATCCAACAACGAGGCGGCGGCGGCGGCGGCGGCGGCGGCGGCGGTGGCCGGTGTGTGGCCGTGAAACGCGCTCATTGTGATCGTGAACCGCGCGTACGGTCGACCGGGAAATGCCGTCCGTCGTTGTCGTCGTGCGTCGAAACTACGTGTCGCAGCCGCCGAGCGCAGTGTCGTGCAATTGATCCGTCGTCGTCGTGTCGCCCGCGGTGATTTTCTAGATCGTGTATACTACTGGCAGTACTCGACGATTTTCCTTCCGGTCACCAATAAAATGACATTTGGTGTTTGCGACGATCGCAGAAATATTACAATAATAAACATTTTAATTTGTCGTCGTCGTGCCGGGAATTTTATTTTTGACTTTTCTTTTAAAAGTGCCATTTTTCGCGAATAAAACATAACAAGACAAACAGTGTGCGTGTGTTGTGTGTATATGAATTTTTTCGTCGTTTTTTTCGTTTTCGCAAAACGTCATAATATTATTTTATAATTAATATTCATTTTTTTTTTTTTTTTTTTATTAATTGTTATTTATCCGGCAAAATGAGTGAAAGGTTACCCATTCTAAAAGGCATACTCAACGGAGTCGTACGTTACCACAATGCTCGTACGTATTTTTATTTTGTCTCGCAATTTTTAAATTTTTAAATTTTTTTTTTTTTTTTGTATTTTTCCGCGAGCGGTTTTCGAAACGCGATTTCGTTTGTTTGTTTTCGTTTTACCATTTTCGGGAACACGAAGCACTTTCGTCCGTCTTAGCGTGCGTCTTTTTCTCTCCCCGAGTCGGTCGGTCGGTCGACGCGAGAAACACGCCGAGTCGCGGTCCCCTCTCTCTCTCTCTCTCTCTCTTTGACCGGTAAATCTCACACTCGCCGGCCCGTCGCGCACCAGCGTGTTCGCGACAGCGGCGTGATCGTGCGCGCGCTCTTACACTTACTTTCTAGTCGACCTCGGTAAAAGTGAAATTGTGTACCAATTTCTCTCTCATTCGCGCGCCCCCACGAACGTGCCGTGCGACCCACATCTACGCGGCGGAGTAGGAGCACACGGAGCGTGCGTGAAAAAAAAAAAATTATCAAAAATAATAGTGTTATTATTAAATAAATAATAATATTTTATTATTTCTTTATACTTTCACCGCGTTCGCCGCGGCGGTCGCGCGATTTTTCTCTTTTTAATTTACTCCGCGGAGACGCGCTCGCCCACACGGCAGACGGTTGGGTTAGGTATAGGTACAGCGGACAAAAACACACGCCGCATCACACACACACACACACACACACACACACACACACAGGTATACAGTTTCGTCCGAATCGATTCGCCCGGCTCTCCGTCGATTCAAGGGCATTTCGAGTCAAGGCCACATACTTGCCCCGGGTGGTCGGGGGTGGGTGGTAGTTTTTGCGTTCGTGTGTGTGCGTGTGTGTGTTTTTGTTCACGAGTGCCGGTCGCAGCCGCCACCACGAAAGGGACAGTGCGCAGGATATTTGGCCGGCACCTGCTGCTACCGCCGCCGTCGCCGCCGTCGCGATTGCTCGTTTCATCCGTTTCGCAGTGTGCGCGCCGTTCAGTCGTGTCGTAGTACATATTAGTGTAACAACCGCCCGCGTCTACAACGGTCGCATCATGCCTTCATCGCCGGTCATGTTGGCCAAATGCGATTCCACCACCAAATGTACGACCTTTATTCTTTTTATTTTTTTATTTCATTTAATGTGTTCTCGTCTCACTCTCTCTCTTTCTCTTAGATCCCGCGTTTTTTTAACGTCATTATTCGTAATATTAATTATACTGCTGTAAAATATGTGTCGTTGCGATCGACTTGTGCGTTGTTTTTAACGTTCGGTTTTTTTCTCTTTCTGTTTACAGCCGTACGATTCGGCCGTGTGCCCAAACGGGAAAAGGCTCGTATACTGGCCGCCATGCAGCAGAGCAGTAACTCCAAGTGTCAGGAGAAGGCCGCCGTGGCGGAACTAGAAGACGACCAGCGTCTCGTGGCCAGCGTGGTGAGAGCACATCTGGAGACTTGCGACTTCACGTCGGACAAGGTTGCGCCCACGTTGGCTCGGGCCCGAGAACAGCCCAATTACACCTTGTGCCATCCGACACTGGTGAGTGTTACACTTTATTATTTTTATTAGGTATTACCTAGTTGCGTGTTAAGACGACGACGTCCGCGTTGTGATTATTATTTTTATACAAATGACGCGCGCGCGCGCGCAGGGAAAATATTATCGTAATAAATCTATGCCGACATAATATTATTTATTACACATAAATATTATTATAAATTAATAATACACGCGTTGCCTGTCGCGCGTCGCACGCTAGAGCGACGAGCGGCCCGCGTTCAGGAAGAACCTTGGCGACGTGTTTTTGTGCGTTAATCAACAAGGTCTGCTGGTATGTAAACGTTTGTGTACACACACGCACGACGGCGACCTGTGCGATGTTTGTGTAAATCTCCGTGTACAATAATATTTTTCGATTTTCGTCGCCACGACGCGACGTTCATATAACAATAATAATAATAAGATTCCACGCGCGCTTCGCGTCTCGTGATCTATTTCATTTCCTCCGATCGTCGAAATCGTACGCGAATTTCTTCTTTTTTTTTTTCTGTCACCCCAATTTTTCTGCCGTTTTTTCACCGACGAGCGGGCGCGCGCGCGCGCTCACGCCTGCTCGAGGAAAACCGGGTCGCGCGATCGCGAAATTTCTCCGCTCGCGCGTGCGCACGCGTTGTTCGTGCCCGCGTCCTTGGCCTTGTTGCGGCCGTCGAAATTTCCTAAACGACTCGGCCGCCGCCGCCGCCGCCGCCTGCGAGCGATACACCGAACTCTCTCGGCGGCGCGCGCGCGCGCTCGCTCTCCCCGCGTCCCTCTCCGGCCCACGACAGCGGTGATCCTCGTCGTCTATAGGCTCGACAGTGATCCGTCCGAACACCCGATACTCTTATTGTCTTGTATATGTGTGTGTGTGTGTGTGTGTGTGTGTGTGTGTGCAGGCGTCGCGTGTTATTTTCGTTTATATAAAGCCGTCGGCCTTGGCGGCGCGCGGTAACGACGGCTGGCCCCGCGCCGGCCGTTTTGGAGGTCGCGAAAAACAAAAATGGCGAAAAATCGTTTATAATAGAAACATTAAAATATTAACATAATATTATTATTATTATTATTATTACCTAATTACGTATTCGTCCGTCATCGCCGTAACGCGCGCACGTCATCGCCACATCGGCCATCATATCAATAATATATACTCATCCGCGGTGTTTTTTTTTTTTTTCTGTTTTTCTCTCCAGGCTTGCCCGCTGAACCCGAGTCCCCGACCCGTCACCGGACAACAAGAGCTCCTCAACGACTTCTCGAAGCGATTCTCGCCGGCTATCCGCGGCGTTGTCGAGTTCGCCAAGCGTATTCCCGGTTTCGGGCTGCTAGCCCAAGACGACCAGGTGACCCTGCTCAAGGCCGGCGTTTTCGAGGTGCTACTCGTCCGCTTGGCCTGCATGTTCGATTCCGAGGTAAGCATCCGCGAACTATATGCATTATACATTATGTTATTACACGGCGGTTTTTTTGCTGCTCGCATAAATATTTACGTGTTTTTTTTTCCTTCTCTCGTATACTGACCTCGGGGTATTTTTTTTTTTTTTTGTTTCGCGCAGTGTAACAGTATGGTGACGCTCAACGGCCAAGTGCTGCGCAGAGAGTCGGTGTGCGCGTACTCCAACGCGAGATTCCTCACGGATTCCATGTTCGAGTTTGCCGAACGGTTGAACGCAATGCGATTAAACGATTCCGAAATCGGATTATTCAACGCCGTCATCGTGATCGCTGCCGGTAAGTGTTGACTTGATACATATAATATATATATAGCGTGTGCGTTTCACGCAATTGTATTATAGTATCTATAGTTTTTAAAATTGATTAATTATCGATTTTATTTGTCGGCCTAATTTCGAATACGATCAAGGGCGGTGTATAAAAAAATACACTTCAAGACATATATTATACCGATCGAGGTTATAAACTTGTTAATTAATGTGATAATTTAGCGATACACGTTTACTCTATAACAATTGATGAGTTTTTGTCGCGGTTGATTTATTTTCACAGAAGAAGTTTGGGGGGATTGTCCGTTAGATGTTTTACACACGTGTTGTATTATTTTTTTATGAATTGTTTATAATGACATTCAAGGTACCAGTTTAAAATGTATCATTCTAACCAATAGTCACTAGAATAGACGTTCCACAACTAATTTTTATCACAAATGTATAACTCCAATAATACGTATTAAAATATTATATTTTCCATTATTATCATCGTGATTTTTTTCAATTTATAAATCGCCTTCGTACTCTCGTTTCTTGAAATAACGCTCACAAAACACCAAGTCGATCATATAACAAATTTTTATGGAATAAAATTTTTTACATTGTATATAAACCGTAGGAATTGTGCCGATGATCGCAATTTTAGGTCGTTGTATCCGGACTGTCTGTACGACCTATGTCATTATAAACGATTTCTATTAGTATAACGCGTGAAAAAATATAGAACAATGTTTTTTTCTAAACGCACGGATGTTTTTGTTTTGTTTTTTCCCGAACAGATCGACCCGGACTGCGCAACGTCGAATTCATTGAACGCATGCACAAGCAGTTGAAATGCGCGCTACAATCGGTGCTCATGCAAAACCACCCGGACAGACCTAGCCTGTGCCAAGAACTGTTGAAGAAAATACCAGACCTGAGGACGCTCAACACGCTTCACTCCGAGAAACTGTTGGCGTTCAAGATGACCGAACAGCAAAACCAGTTGGACCAGCAACAGCAACACCAGGAGCACCAGCATCAGATGATAAACGGTGGCGTGTGGAGCCTGATGATGAACGGCGCGGACGATTTCAACCGGAAGAGCCCGGAAGAAGCGGGTTCGTCGTCGTGGTCGGACGAGACGACGTCCGTGGAGGACATGAAGCCCGACATAAGCCTGGCCATGTTGGACGAGGTGAAGAGCCCGCTCGGATCGGTGTCCAGCACCGAGTCGGTGTGCTCGGACGAGTACCATCACCAGCACCACAACCACAACCACCACCAGCAGCTGCACCACGGGCCCAGCAAGCACGCTGCCAGCGCCCCGTTGCTCGCCGCCACGCTGGCCGGCGCCGTGTGCCCGATCAGACGGCACGCGCCCGCGCCGTCCGACGAGCTGCACCACCAGGTGATCGTGCGGCCCATATCGTGCCGGTACCAGCGCAAACAGGACTCGCCCACCGACTCGGGCATCGAGTCCGGCACCGAGAAATTGGACAGGCCCATGGCGCACAGCGCGCCCACGTCCGTGTGCTCCAGCCCCAGGTCCACCGTGGAGGACGCCATCATGCACTTGGCCGACTCGCACCATCACCAGCAACAGCAGCACCACCAGCACCAGCAACAAGCGCCCGTCATCGAGGACATGCCGGTGCTGAAGCGCGTGCTCCAGGCGCCGCCGCTGTACGACACCAACTCGCTGATGGACGAGGCGTACAAGCCGCACAAGAAGTTCCGCGCGCTGCGCAACACGAAAGACTCGGCCGAGGCGGAGGCCGTGCGACCCGCGAGCAACGCGGCCCAGCCGTCGTCCGGCGGCAACGTGGTCGTCGCGCCGCACCAGTCGTCGCCGCAACTGCACCACCACCTAACGTCGTCCTCGTTGTCCAGCACGCACTCCACGCTGGCCAAGTCGCTGCGCGAGACGCCCAAAATGACCGCGGAACAGATCAAGCGCACCGAAGTCATACACAACTTCATCATGCGCGAGGACACGGCCACCAACCCAACCGTTTACCAACAGCCGCCGACCAGGTGGCACACGCCCGTCATTACGTCGGCCAACAGCGGCCGCCTGTCGTCGTTGTCGTCGTCGTCCTCGCCGCCGCCGCCGCCCGCGTCCCCCTCCTGTCGGTACGCGCCCGCGGTCAGCAGCGTCGGCGGCAGCGTGTTGGCTCGCGTCCTGTCGCCGTCGTCGTCCGTGTCGCCGCCGCCACAGCTGTCCGCGCGGCCCGTCCTGCAGCGCCGCACGCCGTCGCCCAACGTGGTCAACCTGCAGGTGGGCATCACCAACGCGGCGGCCGACGCCGCAGCCGCCGCCGCTCACCACCACCAGCAGCCGCTCAACCTGTCCAAAAAACTGTCCCCGTCGCCGACCCCCACGTCGGCCGTCGGCAGTGGTACCAACACGCCGCCACCTCCTCTGGACGCTGCACCCGCTCAGGTGGCCATGGAGGCCTAAGGGACCGGACCGGACTGGACCGGACCACCATCACCACCACCACCACCACCGTATAAATATATGCATATAATATACATATAAGCAGTACGTAACCGCATCGACTCGATCTCACGAGAGTCAATCTCTAGACCAAATCACGATGATTCATCCATAAGGCAAGAAAAAATATCATTTTTGACAAATTGGAAGCAAAGTGAAGAGTTTCCATGCGAACCAAAACAGGTGCGGTGATCGTTTTCCTATTTTATTTTATTTTATTTTATTTTTTTTTTTGTTTTAATTTTTTTTTTTTTTTTGTTTTTTTGTGGCAATATAAAATAATATAATTTACAATTATTTGTATGTAAATAGTGTGTAATTATAAAAGTGAACTAATTATTAGGCATTTTACGAGTTTAAGTTTTATTTTATAAAAAAAATATACTACAATAATATATCTATCTCTCACTCTCTCTCTTACTCTCTCTTTTTTCCCTCTCTCTCTCTACTTCTTTTTATTCTATACATAATGTTACGATTACAAATTTTTTCCGCGAAATAATTTGTTTTCGTTTTTTATTTGATTTTTTTTTTCTGTTTTATTAGGACTCGCGAGAGTACCCAATATATTTCCAAACATACAAAAAAACATATTGTAAAAATTTTTAACGGCTAACTTTTCCGATGACACTCCACGTTTGCGTGATATATTTATATTTATACATATATCTACTGTATAATATGATACAATATTTATTTATGTGTAGGTATATTATTATAATATATGATACATTTATTACGAAAACATAATATTTTTTTTCTTTTTTCTGTATTTCTTTACAAGTGTGATACATACATTTTAAGGATCGCATTTGGCATGATTTTGTACATATTACAACATTTTATATAATAATGTCTTTTTTTTTTTTTACGTTTCTGTCGTAGTTATAGAGACACGATATTTGTCCAAGTGTAGTATGACGGTTTCGAGTCATTTGACATTTTCCTTTATAAATATATATTACCCTATATAATTATCGGTCTATTTATAATATTATTGTAATAATAACGACCTCTTTTTTCTTCGTTTTTTCTTTTTTTGTAAATACGACTTAGAAATAAAGTGTTAAAAAAGAGCAAATAAAAAAAAAAAAAAAAAAAAAAAAAAAAAAAAAATAAAATTTTTTCGATAATTTTTGAGACTGAGGGAAGTGTTAAGCCATTTTTTATTTTATTTAATATCGCCTCGCGCGCGGTTTGGTTATTTTTTTTTTTCCGGGCATGTCTCCTCAATATAGGAATAATAATAATAAATAGAAAAAAACAAACAAACCCGACAACTACAACTTACTGTAGATACAGTATCCGTATTTTGTTTTTTTTTTGTCCGTGACGAGATGGCTAGTACAAATTTCATACCCACCATTTCTATTATTATTATTATTATTATTATTATTATTATTTTGTAAATAAGCCAAAAAAAAAAAATATATATATATATATATAAATATCTTTCCCCCCAAAAATGTCCGTATTCGCGATAATATTATATTTATATATAAATACTAATAAATAATTATTATAAAAGAAGCACATCATTCACTTTTCGTGTGCGGGCGACGAAGGAGTGTGGTGGGAGACGAAGAGAGTGGCTGCAGCAGCAACTGCAGTCTCTTCCTACCGGTTGGTTTTACAAATAATAATAATAATAATAATGATGATAAATCTACTATAAACGCGGTATGATGAGATTCCTATATACCGCACGGACTTCGGCTGAACATATAAATAATAATAATAATAATGTTTGCACGACACGGATAACATTATTAAAAATGTTATATTATATTGCATAATATACGATATCTAATAATATATAAATATATAATAATATACGTTTGTGTGCGTGCCTGCGTGTGAGTGTGTGTCGAATAGCGTTTTTGGAATATAGTTAAGTGTTTTGTACATTTCGCCGATAAATCGTATAAAATTATTATTATTGGTAAATTACGCATTTACTTACTTACTTAGGTATCGTGATAATCGTTATAATGGGCTGAATAAAGAATCGCGCGCCAAAGGTCGACTCTTGTGTTTCTATACATAATATTATAAGTAAATGCATAGTGCATGTGATGACGAAAATAAAATATAAATAAATGATTTGAAACAAAAAAAAAAAATAAAAAAAATAAAAATAAAAAAATAATAATGATAATAATTTTAAGTCCAGTAGATTATTCGTGTTCGTACGCGTACAAACATATTATTATGTACGCGTGTGTGTTGTAAAACTGTTTGACGGTAATTCCTTTTTTTCCCTTTTTTCTCTCTCTCTCTCTCTCTCCCGTCGTAGGCATATCTTATAATCAATAATAATATTATAACGTTTTATGATAATATACGGTTTTTTCATGTGTATTGCGATCCCCTACTAGAGAACATCAAGTACAATCAAAATAAAAAAAAAAAAATTAAAAAAAAAAAAAAATATATAGAAAAAAACCCGAGAAAACAATTAAAACATAAATATTTGATGATATTATTGGAATATTATTATTTAGTATTCTGTGACTATATATTATTATTAATAATTTAATGTGAAACAATAATATTATTATGATTGTAATGATGCGAATGTGAGAATATAAAAAACGATTAGGTATTCAAAAAAAAAAGTGTACCAATGTTAATTTTTTAAGTTTAATTTTTTTATTATTATTATTATTATTATTTATGTTTTGTGCTTATTTTTGTTAGCATTGTGTAATTTTTCCTCGTTTTAAGCTCGGGATAATTAATTGTACTTTTTTTTTTGTTTTATCCTTTTTCAAGGTCTTCGCGTATATATATGTATATGTATACGTATATTGTGTGTATATATACTTATATATATATATATCAGAGAATATATGAAAAAAAAAAAAATATAATAAAAACTGTCTGATTATTGTAATAAAAAAATAATATAAAAAAAATACTGTCGTTTTTATTTAAATAACAATATCGCTCACACCGCGGCTCTCTTTTCGTCCTTTCTCCTCAGACCGCCTGCTATATATCAATAATATAATACTACTGCGGTCGTCCTTCTCCTTCGCCTCCTCCTTGCACCGGCACAGACGTGTCTCGGTACACACTCGAATTAACCACTCGACTGTGTATTCTATGGTATAAATACAATATTATAATATTATTTTTTATAATAGTATTTGCCTTTACAATACTAATATGTTATCGCATGCAGCGATACGCGCGCCGAACACCGGACGAGACGTGTATCGTTATGTGGTAATACAGGGTTTGTCGTCGAAATTGATGACTAGGACAGCTGATGTCTGATTTTTCAAAATTCGTGGCCTAGGTCGGAACAACGGGGAAATCTACAAATAGATATTCCACTGGAGAATTTCCAAAATAATAATAATAATATAATTTTTGAAACGGGATGGGACCAGGATGAACGTTAATAATATAAGAATAATTTATTCCATCAAACAATAAACATTACAAAACATTACAAAATAATAAATTTATAGAATTTTAAAAGAGACGAATCTCCTCAAAAGCCAATGGCTGTGCAAGAGGAGAGAGTTCCATAAAGGTATAAAGATTATAACTAGGGCCCGGATTTAAATGCACTAAAAATCCTCGAAAAATGCTCTAAAAAACAGTAAAAAATGCCCTTGAAAAATGTATTTTCCCTTCAAAATGCCCTTAAAAAATGCATTTTATTGCGAAAATGCACTGAAAAAAGGTCCTATAGATTTTAATATTTTGATTTATTTTACTATTTGCCGTCTGTCGAGTCCAGGTAACCATGAGTAAAGATAAGATTCAAATTTTATAACAATTACAGAGAGATTTATAGATATTATTAAGGAAAAAACCAAAAAAACATGGATCATAATATTTTTAATTAGCTAAATTTAAATTATTGACTTGTATAATGTACAGATATTATGAATTAAAATTGTAAGGTTAGGTACTGTTCAAATATGCATTAAAACGAATAAAAAGACTGAAAAATGCCGTAAAAATGAAAAAAAACATCGAAATATGCAAAATGAAAGTTTTGGTTTTGAGGTCTCTGTCGCACGAAACAAAATATTTTGCAGTCGGAAAGCATTTCCTACTTAGATCATCAAAAAAAATTTGCATTTTGCATTGAAATCCGGGCCCTAGTTATAACTGAATATACGTAATACCTCGTTCCGGAGTGAATAGTTCACACCGGCTGCTCTTGGTTAAAATTCCTTAATTTTGGACTGTTGGGGAGAAAAAAAAAACTGTTAAAATTCGCCGCGATAATATTATCATTATTTCTCTCATGTGTATACCACGCATTTGTATTGCAAATAATATATTGTTTATCTGTCCGTATATTATATGACGGGATGTCATACGCATGCGCGCCTACGGGCGGCACCACGTTTAATCCTGTGCTGTGTGCGAGCAGGATACGATTTTTCAATGCCGTAGCGCAGCCGCCGCCGACGTCTGATGATGACCTACTTGTTCGGTGCGCTATAAAAACTAGAGCTCACTTTCCCGCGACGACGACGACGACGGCCGCGGCGGCGGCGGCGGTGACATTGGCTATCCGCAACACGGTAATAATATTTCAATACGATTATAGATTTTAATTTGTACGCGTACAATAATTATTATTATTATTATTATTATTATTATTGTAACACAATGATATTATACTATTATTGTCGAGAGACGAGTGCGACCCGTTTCACAAATTTCGCACGCGCGATGTTTCAAACAAACACTCAATCGGTGTACCGTATATTGCTACGGAATCGGTGAAAGGAATGGTGGTTGCCGAGGGAATGGTGAATTTTAGGAATGCGTTTTTTTATTTTAAAAGAAAGTTAGGGGATGATATGCGCAAAAGTTGACCAACCTCCGTGTGATATTATGCAAATATGAAAATTCCACGTTAAAACGGAACTCTAAAAATGATTTGATTGTTTAGACTTTTGAAAAGCAATCAGAGATCAGTGTATTTACGAAATATGAATCCCAGAAATCATTCCAGGAGGCACTAACTAATCCCTGTTATCTTTTTTACTATATTATCACCCAATTCCTAAAAATTTGGGAAAAACTGCCCAAAATTTGACACAGAAGACTCGGAAACTATCTTTTTTTAAATCCAAACTTTACGAAAGTTTAGAATGAAAAATATAACACTTTTTTCTCATTAAATGTTTTCCTTTTGTTTATTTATATCGGATAAAAGTAAAGTGAAGATAGTAAAATAAAGCAAAGATAAGTATAGACGAGAAAGCCGAGCATAATCCACACCACACACCACGAGCATTCTTCACTCTTCGGATCAGATACTCTTGGTGAGTGTTTTGAAATTTATATTATTTACTTCCTTCGTTCAGAATCGTATTATTGAAGAAATGATTTATATCGTTTCTTTACAATTCTACACCAAGAGTATCCGATCCGAAGAGCGAAGAATACCCGTGGTGAAGAAGTATGTCTGACTATTTTTAAACTTGTTGGCGAGCAAAATGTCGTCCTTTGTCACCAAAGAAGAAAAGTCTGTCTTTACTATAGCCTTGTATAATTTAATATCGCAAGTCTGCGCCAAATATACACCATACAAGCAACGCGGGGTGTCGTATTGGAAAGCCTCCCTGGCTGATGGCGACCCCGGGGGGGGGGAGGTATTATTCGGTTCAAAACCTGTGACTATGTTGTATTGTGGCCGCAGTGTATTCAGGGAGAAAGAGAAAGAGACAAGACGAGAGTGAGAGTGAAAAATGTACTATCGCATCCGGAGAGCGCCGCTGCTGCCGCCATCGCAGTATTGACCTCGAGACGAAGAAGAGTATAACTATAACTATAATCACTGTCAATAACCGTATAATAGAATAGATTATAGAACATTTTTATAATACGTTTATGACATGCACGTGCGTTCACATGATAAGATAAAGTTGTTTATTTGTAACATAGGCTAGGTATGCAATACCTGATAGTTTTATTTTTTATCGATAACGACCACGATATGAAACGATAATATTATAAAATCGTCTAATGAAAATTGGTTTTCATGAAAAATATAAAATTACAAAGAATATATTTCTAGTCTGTTCATTGTATAGGTTTCATTACGTTAGGAACTAAAATTGTGTGTAGTACGAAATATTGAGTTACATGATAATACAATATTTTAATATGGCTGCCATGGTTAAAGGATGGGTAGGGGTAGTAGGGATAGAAGGTAGGAATCGGGGAACAGGGTATTGGATAGGTGAGTTAGGGGTAGGTTTCTACAATGGAGACAAAAAATAATAATGGGGAGAAACAATAATGCAAATTTCGAAAAATGCCAAGTATAAAGTATATACTTTGACTATTGACTTTCGTTATTAGTTCATAAGTACCAGAAACTTAAAATTTTTCCCCATTATCAAAAACATTGTAATACAGATTGCAAAAAATGTCCAAAAGGATTTATCTTTTTTAAGGGTAAATAGGGAATTTTTAAAAAAAATCTCGTGTTTTGTATTTTTTTTTCCAATAAAACATTTAATTCTTTGTTTAATGAGCTGAAATTTGTTAACAGCAATAAAAGAATCTCAATAACTGTTGCACAGAACTTATTTCATAAGGGTTTAATGTGATTTATCTTTTTTTTTTTTTAATTAAACACACCCTCCGAGAGTGTCCCACCTGAGAAGCAAAGAATACACATGATTCGATGTATGACTAACTAATGAAAATCAATTATTACGTGAAAATTTCGGGTTTTTCGAACCTTTTTTACCGTTTCTTCTCAATTTTTTACTAATATAAGCATAATAAGCAATAATACATAGACAATGTTCGCATAAATTGGGTCGTTTCAATGTGGCCGCGAATCGGATTGGGTACAAAACAATTTGGTCACATAGCTATTATAAAATGTCATTGAATACCTCTATATCGATGCATAATAATATATATGCACATAAAGTGTGATTCATTGTATATCATAATATAATTTTATCAAAAAGGTCAAAGTATTTTAAGGTACTCCGCGTTGTCTCGCAGACGACTGTAATAATATTTAACCTCATTAATAGTAGAATGAACAATAATTTTGTCTCGTGCGACCTGTCTTACATATTGTAAACGTTTGATTGTTTTTACGTATTGTTTTACATTTTAATCAAACCCATTGTCAATGTTATTATAGCATGCAATTTATTGGTTTTCGTTCATTTTATATAATACGTGTTACCGATTTCAAGATTAACTACATTATCCTAAGCCATTGTTTGTTTAAACACAACTAGATTGAATTAGGACCTTTTAGTTTGTCCTAAAATTTAGATTAACAATGAACCGCCTCATATTAGTTTCCAAGTCTAAAATGTTGTAGCCAACCCAATTTATGCCAAATTGTAACAAAAATAATTTTATTCATATTCTATGGAACACCGCTATTTATGGAAAAAATAGTTTTTTTCAATTCACTAAACTTCCCTTATTGGCTTCGTGAGAGCATTTGAATCGAATTCGATTTTAAAAATCACCCTGGAACAGAGATCACCCGTATCGATCACTTGAACCTATGCTGTACGAATTCAAATATCAAGAATTCAGAAAAAACTAAATTATCCTAGCCCAATCTGAGTGATCCTAACGGACTTTGTTCAAATTAGTATGCTCCAGGATAAATCAGTTTCTCCTGAAATCATCGGGTTTATACATACAATTAAAAAAAAAAAAAAAATTAAAAGGTCTTGAAGATTAAGAAATTTAAATAATGTATTATAATATATTATAATGTCAGACCAATGGCCACAGCCGCCGCGGGTCTCAATTAATAAAAAAAAAAAATAAAAAAATAAAAGGTCTTGAATTAACTTGACTGAAAGCAATAAAATGATAATGAATAGTGATGTATTTTATACGTCATTAATAAATACCATATTGAATTAATTAATAATAATATGTTAAAGTAGAACAAGTTATTATAATAAAGTAACAGAATAAATGCAGCCAATTCAGTTATCTCATTAATGACAATGTACTATATTACTGCTTTGTTATTACAATAAACGTTTTAGGTTTAACTCTGTAGTAAATTATTTTCTTTAGTTTCAGTTTTTACATAACCGTTAATTGGTAACTGTTAATTATTAATATTATTGTGACATTATATCTAATGAATAATTCAAAATTGTCAAAATTGAGTTAATCATTGATTAAATCTAGGGTGACTCATGAGCAGCGGAACATGTGGTGGGAGCGGAAAGGATGTTAAGGCTTAACCGTCGCCAAAATCCAGCTGTGGATACGTGTCCGTATGTGCAGTATAGTAATTATATTAAAGTAGGTCTTGCAGTGGCAACAGACACACGAACACCTTCGTGAAAAGAAGCAGCCCTTTGTCGAATAAATCCGTTTGGGGAGGGGGGGCGTGGGGATGTGTACGATTATTCTGCCGCCGACAAAGAACGCACAAAAGAAAGTGATAGAAGTGGTGGGGAGAAGGGATCGAATTATCATGCGGGTCAAGCACAGCAAATAGTGGCGGGTTTTGGTTGAATGTATAAGTAACACGTCTTCAAAATTTTCTAGTCGAAGGTCACTCTCTTTGTCTTGAAACATTTTTACGAACTGCATAATAGGAAGAAAAATTAAATTGTAAATATCATTAGTAATAATGCGATTAAAATTCAAAATTGGAGAAGAGAAAACGAATTGATAAATATTAATGATTTATCGTGGATTGATTTAATAATAATATATGTACTGTAAGTTAACGAATGAATAATTTTTCAAATAATATTTAGCACGACGAATTTGTTCACATCTAATGAGTTCGTGTTGGAGCCTGGAGGTAAGAATAATTCTGATATTAGAATTAAAAAAAAACATTTAATAGATAATATATTGTGTTAACAATGAAATCAATGAAGGTCTTTGACCTCTTATGGAATAAAAAACAATTCCAAACCTAATAAGATAAGCAAATTTGATTTTTAATGAAGTATATTATCATGAGTGGAAATTATTAAAACCAATATGAAATTGCTTACACGAACTAATTGCAGCAATACCTAATCAAGCTATTTCTGAGTCCATAACATTTTTTACTATGTGACACAACAACTATAATTTGCTTTTTATTCCTAGTTTATTACGTCCATGTAAAGTAGGCACTATGTACTTCTTTTTTTTTTTTTTACAAGCTAGTAATAACACATATTTTTTTATGAAACTTCTTAAAATTACCGACATTTTGGTATCCGTATTAAAATTATTGTTTTATATAGTGATAACCGGGTAAATTTAAAATTGATTTCTTTCCACTTTTGATTTTACCAATCTAATATAAGAACAAGTGTATGAATGTTTAAATTAATGTGTTAAATGTAAAATGTATAATCATCACACAAGCAGTGACTTGTGATGACTTGAGTATCACAAATAAATCAAAAACATTTTAAGCGTATACTCGTCATAAGTGTGCGGATAAGAAGATGTGGATCCCACCCCCAACCTGGTTTTATAAAAAACATAACAAGACCTTATATATTATAAACATAATTATTTAAGTATAAAATTATATCAATCTAAATGGACATTTTACAAGAATTCATTGAATGGAAATTCGTGTGACAAAATCTAACTGCCTTTTCGCTGGAGTTAACATTTTTATAACGTTATTCGTAGTAGATATATAATAACATTTTGCATCGCATATTCGACAATATTTTAAAGCATGTTTTAAATTTCTCTAAAAATTAAAAGGGATTTTTCAGTATAAATATGTTACAGGTATCTACATTGTAGACCATTGGTTCCCAATCTTTTTTATTCTATTCCCCCCTTGTAATTTTTCAAAAACCTCACTCCCCCCTTGTATATTTTCAAAATTCATATCCCCCTTAAAACATAATTTTGATACATTTTTTTTTTATTACAAAAATTAGATATTAGTTAACCTACTAACTCATAATATTAAACATAATAACAAATTATTAAATATAAAAACAAAAATAATAACATAAAGTATAAAATATATTAATTAAATAACTGAAGCAGATTTAAAATTAATTTTTTTAACAAAATTACCAAAAAAATGCTCATTATTTCTTCATCTCAGAATTCCCCCCTGTGCAGTATCTTTATTCCCCCCTAGGGGGAAATTCCCCACTGGTTGGGAACCACTGTTGTAGACAGTTGATAGATTGATAACGATAATTATTTGATTAGACTTTAAACAACAATAATTTTTGTTTTGAATAGATATCTTGTTTCTTGATTTTCTACTACATCATGATAAATTATTACCAATTATAATTCGTAATTAATATTCTAACTCTTATATTGATAACCTAATGTTAAATATTTCATGAAATAGCGAGCAATGTTTAAATATTATTTTTATTCTAACCATGATATTATTATGTTTCTGAATTAATAGAGGTAATAATAATTGTATAGTTAAAAGGATTTTTATTTTTTTCAATGCTCATTCAATAAAATTTCCATAAATATGGTTCAAGGGGGGTGTCCAGACACCCAAAACACCCCCCCCCACCCC
>JAIPRM010003130.1:0-27185 GCA_025469315.1 Stegophylla sp. TES_Ste_2020 | reverse complement strand
TTCCTTCGTTCAGAATCGTTTTACTGAAGAAATGATTTATCGTTTCTTTAAAATTTAATACGCCCGTCAAGAGAATACCACCCGTCGTGCGAAGTACACCCATCGTGCGAAGTATGTCCGGCTTTTAATTATTGAACTTCAGTATAACCTAGGTATCCGAAAATCATAATATTTGGCGTTAACATATAATATCTATTCATAAAGGTTCCCATATCTCAAATAGCTTAGGGCCTTATCATGTCTAAAGCCCGTCCTGATATTATCATGAGCAACTTCAAAAATGCTCTTTTCATACGTATAGATAATACGTATATCAATTAATTAAAATTTAGACTAGAGATAAAAAAAAAAAATCAATAAGATAATTATTATTGAAATATTGTTGTTAATATTATTATTATTATTTATTTATTTTTTTAACACTGATTTAAATTTTATACCTTTCAAATAATGAATGGTTTGAAAAGTATTTCCGCATTGTTAATTAATACCGAAACATTCGTGAACATATATAATGTAAAATAATAATAACATATATGATACGGTCAAAATGTCTCTACAAATTGAATAACTGAGAACTTTTTACAAATCGACGTTTTATATTCCTTCATACAGGCCAATTATTTGCACTTACACTATACCAACCGCAGTAAAAACATATTATTCTTATTAATACAAATAATACTTTTAGATTTTGTAAATTCTTTTACTGCATTTACATACTTTATTTCTAAATATCATATTTTTTTAATATATTAATGAGTAATGAAACGAAACACACATAATTATTGTTTTATTTTTATATGGTATTTTGTATTTTAATACGATACAATCTTTTTTTTTTTTTTTTTTGGTTTTCAATACAATTATAATTAATCATAAAAAATATTCCTAGATTAGTACGGAGTTATAACACAGTAATTATTGGTAATTAGGTACGTACGTATCATATTTTTCATCAGATGACCATAATTATGAACTTTTTTTTATTTTAATACGTACCTAATTAAGTGAAAAATCAATTTAATTGTAAAATAGCATTAAATTATTCTATTATAAATAGATTCAATACATTATATATAGCTATAAAATTAAAAAGTTGATAAATTATCAATAACTGTTATCTTCATTATTATGTGTTATCAATTATTCATATATGACCCCAAGACTTCTATATAAATAAATATAAAATTCCTAACTTTTTTATTGGTGCTGCATTGATATTGATTAATAACCGTCTCTGATAATTATAAAACGTGCAATAACCAACAATAAAATAACTTAGATAAACTCAAATTTACACAACATTAAAAAATTTAAAATATAATTAAAGCAGTTCAAATTGTACAAATTTAATAATAAAATTATAACTGCCTAACAAAAATGAATTAATTTTAATAGCTTTTTTTTAGATCTACAAATACATACCTATATTAATCGATTTCTATCATAAATGTAAAATAAAACAAAACCAATATAAATTTAATGTGTACGAGTTTTGTTTGTTCTATAAAACAAGCAAATATATTCTAATGTTTATCATAAATCACTATAATTACATAACTATTTAGTAATTATTATAAAATAACATTGTCATCTTATAATAATACATTGGGTAGGGAAAAATATTTCATTAATTTTATTTTATTTTTAATGAAAAAAAATAAAAATAAATAATAGAATATAATATATATCAAGACGTAATTTAAAGCAATTTATTGGAAATCTCAATTATATCTTATTTTGCTGTTTTTACTAAATTTTTTGACAGGTTTTCAACATTTTTGGGAAAATCATTCAATATTTTGAAAAATAGGCTCTTTATAATACCACCTGAGTATAATTTCTGATCTCAAAAGTTACCCTATGAAACATTTGGACAAGTTTTTTAATACGAAAAATAGTTTTCATAAAATGAAAAAATTAAATAAATAATGATAATAAACATCATTGCAAAACCACTTGTTTCATTGCTCCACTCAAAATCTAAATTATGACATTGAGTATCAAGTAATTATTTTAATAAAACTATTTTCGAATACCGATAACTCACTTACCGTGATAAATCTATGTGCTTAAGTCGTAAAGCTCGTTTTTGATTTAAATTCAACAGTGACATTTGAAACACAACATATTGGAGTACAACTTTTAGACAACGAGTTTTGAGAAAACTAAAACAGCTTGTACTCCGAAATTAATATGTATTATAATAATATAAGACCCGAGTATGAAGTAAGAGGAGATGTTAAGTAAAGTTACGTCTACGCATATTAATTATGAGCCTAATTTATGATAATAGATTGTATGTGGTGTGATCAGTGATTTTAAGGAAGAGTAACACTTCCAAACGTTTGTCTCGCACTGTCTGTAAAAACAAAAAAAAAACCTGTGAGCATCTATGCTATAACAGAGTGAAACAATACAGTGCGCGTAATTTTAGTTCAAGAGCTCATAACGTTTTCTTGTGTTTTTAGAACGGGCAGATATGCAAAAAAAAAAAAAATAAAGAAAAAAAACGGTCTTTTATGTGATTCTGTACGTCACGCCAAATAATAAATTATATAACAATGAAAAACAGTTAAAATTATTGTTTTATCTTTGTGCTATAAACTATTTTAATAACAACCACTATAATATATTCATGCGCATCTAATATAGTGAGTTATACACTTTATTACCGTTTCACCACGTGTATTTTGTTCTAATTTAATTAAATATTAATCTACTGTGAATTTAAAAGAGTAAAAGAGCTGGACAAACTTCGCATGACCATAGATATTCTTCGCTCCTCAGATCGGATACTCTTGATGGGTATATTGAATTTTAAAGAAACGACAAAACATTTCTTCTACGAAACGATTTTGAGCAGAGCTTCAGTTAATACTCAATAACAATTATCACTTTTATAGTTTTATATTCAACTAGCTGACCCGGCAAATGTCAAAGACATCCAGAAAAGTCTAACAAACTAGACATAGAAAAGGTTAGAAATCCAAAAGAGATAACTTCATTCCAAAATGACATGTTGAAAAATCTCAGGAAATATAATTCTACAAATCATCATACAGATAAATTAACGGTATGATCAAAAACAAAAGACTCTATAACAAAAGCAACTGATAGACTACGAGATAAAAATATAACAAAAATAAAAATCAGTGGTTCAACTCGAAAAGCCAAAACGCTACAAACGCAAAATTAATAAAATGAAGAGTAAAAATTAATTAATTTTTATAAATAATAAAAAAGAGACATACTTCATACCAAGAGATACTCTTCGGGTGGAATGCTCTTGGTGGGTATGTTTAATTTTAAAGTAACGATAAATAATTTATTCAATGAAACAGTTCTGAGCGGATCTTCAGTTCATTATAGACAGCAGTTATTGTCAGTTTAATATTGAGTATGTTTAACAATTACAAAATATTTACATTCTACCCAAAATTCGTTTCTGATAAGGTACTGTTGATATTTTCAAAATTTAAGCAATAATACTTTTGGAATAGATAATAATAGAATAATCTGAGTCCATTCAAGTATTTGGTAAAAATGATTAAGTTTAAAGCTCTTATTATTAAAATTGCCATAATTTATTTTAATAAAAATGTAAATTTAATATAAATTGACCTACATATGAACAAGGTTGTAATGATTAAATACGATTTTAAACCCTAAAATCAATAAATTGAAATGTACGTAATAATAAGGAAAAGAGATTTGTAATTATTTGGTTCATTTAAGCTGTGATTCTAGAATTAAAAAACTTGTAAAAATTATTCATTTAACCTACTTAAAATTGCACCACTGTAGAAAAACACTTGAGGAATCTTTTAGTAAAGTATATAAATATATATATTATTTTATTTGAAAACAACTAGTTGCATACAAATTCTTATTTTAAATATTTATAAAAACAAAAGTTGACTTACGATATTAACTATGTTAAATCAAATTTTTAGCTAATAATGTGAAGAATTAAAAATTTTAGAAAATAATAACTTACAAAACACAAGGTAAATCCGAAATTCTATGTTTATCCCAAAATTGGTTAATTTTTTTTTTATAAGTTTTTCCATCTATATTACATTATTAATTAATAATGTTAATTATGGGTCAACAATTCAAGTTTCTAGTCTTATTAATTCGATTTTGCGTCATAATTTTCCGGTTTTACTAGATTGTTCGGCAAGTTTTCCTTGTTTTTGGAAAAAGTGTTAAGAATTTTGAAAAATTACCTCTTTAAAATACCGTCATGGTTTACGATTTCTGATCTAAAAAGTATTGCTTTACAAAACTTTTGGACGAGTATTTCTATACGAAAAAGATTTGTCACAAAAATGAAAAAGAACCGTAAGTCATAGTAAAAGCACTAATTTCTTCGCTCCACTCAGAAATCAAAATGAACAAAAAATTATAAACGAGACATTTAAATGATGCACATATTGTGTGGGTCACTTATTCATAGGCTCCGGGAGAAAGGGACAAGATGGGGCATTTGCCCCCCTCTGGACTTTTCAAAAGTGCTTTTAACTATGAATATTATATAGATACTCGTAGATAAATATATTATAGCTATTCTAACTGTATAGATTTATTCATTTTATATAGTTAAAATAATAAAAAAAATAGTACATTCGTATTGCAGATTACTGTGGTAATAAATATTGCTCAGAATTTAATGCAATAAAGGACCTTGAAAAATACACTTTAAATTTCAAAAAATCTCTTAAAATTCTGAAAAAAAAAATGTTGTATACTTTCACGTAGAATACCAACAAATTCATATACAATCTTCCTTAAATTTACTCAAAAAATCAAATTTAAAAATCCAAGAAACTTTTGTCTTATCAGCAAGAAAAAATCGCATTTTAATGTTTATATTCGTATATATTTTACATTTATAAAAACCATTCCATTTATTTAAGTAATGAGTGAAAAGTAATAATTATTATAAGCAACTGATTGAATTTGAATTGTTTTAACTCTGGTTAGGTTAAGTTTTTGACTATTATTTGATTATTGAATTGGAATTTTATAAAAAAAAAAAAATATCGTAAAATTAACTAAAAAAGCAAAATAATTACATAAACACAATAGGATCGTTAAAAAATATGATATTACATTTTTAAAACCGAAAAGGTACGTATTATATAATCATTTGAAAAAAAAAAAAATGTAATTTCCTACAAATTCTCAGCCCCAGTGATAAATATCATAAAATTCTAATTTCATTTTGTAATACTGTACTTTTTGGGTTTTGAATTATCATGTCCCCCTCCCTGATAAAATTCCTTCGGGCGCCCATGCACTTATTAATCAGATATTATTTGTTCTACTATAATTAAACTTTTGATCGCGCGCAATATAATAAGCTATAAAGATTCGTTTGAATTTGGGAATTTTTCCGAATTGCCACTACTGCAGTGAAAGCAAAATCACTGCACTCGTGTATGGGGACAATTACATTGTGGTACGCGTTTGTAACGATGGAGTTTAAGAAATAATCATATTTTCACGCGGCCCCGCGAAAAGCCCGTGGGACGTGACGCCGCGCGGTGACCGCAGCCGACTGGCACATAAGCATTTGATATTTTATTCAAGCCGTCTAAACCGGCGGCGGCGGCGGCCGGGTCTAAACCTATGACCCACGACACCGCCGTGCCTGACAAAGTTTGAACTCTTTTGGGTCACCGGCCGACCCGCAGAAGTATCAGGTTTCCATCCCCTCCCTAATCCCTCGGCTAGATAATTTCCTTTCTCAGGTGAATCGAGAGGGGGACGTTTCCCGCCGCCACCTCCGTAGGCCCTTCAGCGTTCGCCGAGAAATCCGTATTACCGAGGACGTCCTGATGACGATCTGCGCCTTGTCTACGGGGGGGGGGAAAGACTAGAAGTTCAACAATAACGCCGCGAAATGAGACTATAGCCGTTGTTAATAACTACTATTACTAGGGGGTTTTCTAGAATTTCATGAGACTTTTTTTTTTTTCTTGAAATATTTCACGGATAGGACACTACGATTGCGCACGGTCTTTGATACTTTTTTGACGATTGAGTTTAGTTCTCAAAATATCGCACAACGTTGCCGCCAAATACGGCGTGTATCACAGAAAGATCTGACATGTGGAATAACTTATTAATAATTTTGAAAATAAGAAAAAACATTTTTGCACATTTTTCTAACACATTTTTTACTTATTTAATTTAATTTAATTTTTTTTTTCTTTATTTATTACATAAAAAAAAGTAAAGTAAAGTAAAGAAAAGAAAAATGAAGTAAAGTAAAGTACAGACAAGAAAGCCGTACATACTTCACACCTAAGGTATTCTTCGCTCTTCAGGTCCGATACTCTTGGTGAGTATGTTAAGAATGACAACTATTATATTGCTCTTTATATTATTAACTTCTTTCGTTCAGAATCGTCTTATTGAAGAAATGATTTATCGTTTCTTTAAAATCATACACACCCTGCTAGAGTATCTGACCCGAAAAGCGAGCGAAGAATATCCGTGGTACGAAGTAAGTTTGGCTTTTTTAATTCTTGATATTATTAGCTGAAAATTTAACGTAATCTCACTCACTTATATTGTGTTTAACTAACCTGAAAAAACCTCGAATTTAATTTATGTATTTATGGCCGTTTAAAATAAGAATTTGTATGAAACTTGTCCATTTTAACGTAATATAACAATTTCGTTTTTCAATCAAAACCTTACAACTTTTGGAGAATTTAAAATAATCTTCATATTTTATTTTACCAAAATATTTTGCACGTGTCCGGCTTTCTTGTCTATACTTTACTTCTTTTTTTAATTTTTTTTTTTTTTTTATTTGAAAACTTTTTCGTATGGATCTACTAGTCCAAAAGTTTCGATCAGTTTTTAAAATTTCTCAATTCTTCAACTATTTTTTTTTTTGGAAATACTACTCAAAATTTGACAAAAAAACTCGGAACCATAATTTTTTGATCCAAAAATTATGGAAATTTAAACATAGGTAGAAAACAATAAGAGAAATATTTTGGAACAAGAAAAATTTGAAAATGTGAAAAAAAAATTGGACATTTTTCTAACACATTTTAAATTCTGAACGAAGCGAAGCTTATGAATTTACAATTATGTTTATTTTTTTCCCCCGTTCTGTAAACACTTTTTCGTATAGAAATATTGATCCTAGAGCCTCGATCAACCACTTTATGATTCAAGCATCGGCTGTAGATGGTACTTTATACTTAGCATTTCTCAAAATTCGTATTATTTCAAAGGATTAACACCTGACCCAATTTTCAGTAACCATGACAACCACGATTTCCATGGTTGCCATGGTTACTAGATTATCACAATGAGCATTGATCCATGGTACCCCCCGTTGTAACCATGACAACCATGGTAACTATGGCAACCATAGCAACCGTGGTAACCATGACATCCGTGTGATATTCATGATAAGCGTAGCAACCAGGATAATGTAATAATTATTTTTACATGGTTACTAGTTCAGAATCGTTTTATTGATGAAATGATTTATAATTTCTTTAAAATTTAATACACCTACCAAGGATATCTCACCCAAAAGCAAGTATATGGTCCAAAGTCTGTCCTACCTTTTTTTTTCTCATTGAATTTTATTTCCTTTTTTTATTAAATAAATAAAAAAAAAGTAAAGTAAAGTAAAGTACAGATAAGAAATCCGGACATACTTCGCACCACGGATATTCTTTGCTTTTCGGATCATTTTTGGTGAGTGTGTTGAAAATGACGACTATTATTATTCTTTATATTATTAACTTCTTTCGTTCAGAATCGTCTTATTGAAGAAATGATTTATCGTTTCTTTAAAATTATACACACCCTTCAAGTGATCTGACCCGAAGAGCGAAGAATATCCGTGGTGCGAAGTATATCCGGCTTTCTTGTCTGTACTTTACTTTTTTTTCTTTTATTAGGACCGAAATTTTCAAATTTGAAGTTTAACACAATAGTTATGGAAAAAATTCAAAATATCCATTTTGTAAATCTGATTTTTAAAAAAATATTGATGCTTTAACGTCTAATAAAGGTTAATCCATTAATTTTCTACAATTTTTTAATTTTACGAATAATTTAAAAATATTGTTAAATTAGTCATAATATTACCAATTGACGTCATAATACAACCATTTTTATGACATATTTGACAAAATTATTAAATTATTCGCAAACTTAAAAAAATCATACAAAATTAATGAATTAAACTTTATTAGATGTTAAAGCATCAATATTTAATCAGATTCACAATATAGCTATTTTGATTTTTTTCTAAGACTGTAGTACAAAATTCAAATTTTTAAAGAAACATAGATAATTTTTTAATACGTATTGCTTGACACCATCATAGTCAAACTGTAAATAATTCATTAAGAAATTCACAACGTTAGCAATATAATTTTATTATTTAATAAAGTTTTACTAATGAACACCAAATATTAATAAAATTATCATATGCGTACGTCAGAAGAAAAAAGTATGTAAAAAAGAATTTTACAATATCATTGAAATATTTTAAGAAAAGTGAAATTTTCAATTTTGAAATTTTTCAAGGAAATATTTCAAATCGATAATCCTAGAAATATTATTGATATTATCAATACGAAACTAATCAATTCCACCGACTTCAAATCATTATATTTTCTCATATAATATCTCAAAAAACGGTTAGCTACTAACAACGTCTCGTAGCAGTTTTGAAATGGATGCAATTATCTGCTGAAATAAAGACCCGTAGAGTTTATCTGCGTCAAAAGCAGTTGTTATTTGTTATAATTTGTCCGATTGGACCGTTCACAAACACACAAGCACGTGTAACTAAGTGCGTCTAAATAACAAAGTGACGGACTGCTTAGTATATTAATGAGAATTTGAAAATAAAAACATTAGAAGTGTCTCTAAATTAATAAAACAAAGATGTTAAAATGTACAAGACAGTAAAAGAAAAAAAATAAATGGTTTTTTTTAATCAAACTCCGTGCCCGGGGACGTAAAGGGAAAAAATTTAATTTCAATTAATGAACCCATAAAAAACAGCCAAAACAGATGAAAATATGAAAATGTTTATTTTGTAAAAATAAAAAACATGACGAAAGAATTAAAGTTTTAATTGGATATTTATAAAAAAAAAAATTAAAATAATGTTTACTTACACATTTAACTCAATTGGAAACAATCAAGAGTACATCTACTTATAAACTATAGCTTAGTTGAAAGAAAAAAAAGTATTGAAAAAATTAAATACATCTCGCGAATAATTACTATAAGCATATGCTCTATAAATCATAATGCATAAAAAAAAAAACGCCTAATCAAGTATTGTTTCTTTAAATTTGTTTATTGATTTATTCGTTAACAGAACAACAGAAAATAACCTTCAGCATAGCATACAAAAATTTAAACTGATTTATACTTTCTGTAGTCTTAATACACAATGTCATCGCATACACATCGCTTATTTATTCGTACACTACAAAATTCGTACAATACTTAAATTTATTTCCACATAATTTTGTTAGTCAACGCGCACGTACGATTTGGAAGTTAAACAAATAACGTTAACATTATTTAAGACGAAAGTAAACATTCATTTTGAAAATAAGTATTAAAACGTTTATAATAATAATTTCAAGCGAAATAAGTATTTGCTTGAATAAGGGATTTAATCAAAAACGCATTAGAAAACGTAAATTCGATTGTAATTACAGAAACTCATAAATCGCGCGGATTTCCGCAAAACGACTGTATACATATTTATAAACGAATAACAAACAGTGTCTCGGAACACATTTGTTCGGATAAAAGTGTATATATTATACTGTCTTGTGCCACCTAATTACCGAAATACTTTTCATTTTTATTAATGATTTCTAAAATTAAAACGGTATATTTTGTAATTTCATTTGATTCACTAAAAATTAAACAATATTTCAGGAATTCAAATAAAACTTAAACGAGATCGCGAAAACTCGTTGAAACGAAACAATATTACGACGTTGCCAGTTCAAATACCGTAATATTTTAAATGTTTCATAAAAATAAACATTTATTTTATAAATTCTTACAGTCAAAGGTCGCTTAGAAGTAAATAAAATAAACTCCGAAAATGCGATTAAAACCGTCTTAATGCTGTATTCAAAAGTGAATAGTAAAAACATGACGTTGTTTTTTTTTTTTTTACAGTTATAAAATAAGCATTTTATTATTATATAAAATGTCTTCGACAAATTATGTGAAGGAAATAGATATTAATATAAACCATGAGGTGCAAGATACAAATAAATGTATTATTATTATTTTTTTTTTTTTTGTGATTATAACTTACAGTAAAAACTCAACTCAATAAAAACGTTTTTTTATTGCCTGCTTCTCATTTGGAAACAAAGACATTTAGTTAGATTACAATATAAAACAAAATATAATGTATTCACTTTCATTATTACGTACAAACTCTTTTGATGTATAATTATATTATATTTTTTTCATTATGAGCATCCATATTCTAATTTTTAAATTGTTTTTTTTTTAAAATTCTGAACGAAGTGAAGAAGCTAATATTTTTACAATGATGTTTATTTTTTATTTTATTCTGTGTACAATTTTTCGTATGGAAATACTTGTCCAAAAGTTTCGATCAGCAACTTTTTGAAACTGAATTCGCCTCTAGATGGTACTTTAGAGAGGTCATTTTTTGAATTTCTCAATTCTTCAATTTTTTATTTTTTTTTTAAACTACCCAAAATTTGACAAAAACGACCCGGAAACCATCATTTTATGATCCGAACTAAATGAAAATTTAAACATAGATAGAAAAAAGAAAGATTTTGGCGCAAAAAAATTTTGGAAATGTGAAAAAAATTTTTGGACATTTTTCTAACATTTTTTTTTTTCATTTATTTTTTATATTATTAACTTTCCTTGTTCGGAATCTTTTTATTGAATAAATGATTTATCGTTTCTTTAAAATTCAATACACCCGTCAAGAGAATTCCACCCAACGTGCGAAGAATACCCCGACGAGCGAAATACACACTTTTTAAACATGAGATAATTACTAGCAATAACATGAATCCAACATTGGACTGCAACATGGTTATTCTATTTCCTTATTTCATATTTCATAACATCGATATTCGTGTCATACCTAAATGATTATAATATTTGATGTTATAAAAGCTTGAGAGTAAAAAGCAGGACAATGGACATACTTCACACCATAAGTATTTTTCACTCTTCGGATGGGATTTCGTAGGTGTATTAAATTTTAAAAAAGCGATAAACCATTATTTTTTTTCAATAAAACGATTCTAAGTAGGAGTTTTAGTCATATAAAACTATTTTAGTTAAAAATTATAGTTTAGTAATATCAAAAAAATTATTTTGTTCTCAGCCATTTTTACATCCGACTTTAAACTGAGAACAGGAAAAAACGTTTTAGATGAAAAAAAAAAGGTGTCAGAAAATAAAATTCCAAACATTTCTTTTCAGATTTTCAAAATTTTCTTTTACCAAAAATTTTTCACATCTATCTATATTAAATTTTTCATCAAAATTGGATTAAATAAAAGAAAACCTTTAATTGCTTTTTTGTCAAATTATTGGTAGTTTTTCGGGTTTTTCCTAAATTTTGGAAAAACTATTGAGAATTTCGAAAAATTACCATTCAAAAACACCTAAATGAGGTAAATTCTGATTCAACAATTTGCTGGTCGAAACTATTGGACAAGTATTTCTATGTAAAAACTTTACGCACAAAAAAAAAGCTGAACATACAAAAATAAACCGTCGTTATTTTTGCTCCACGGTTGGACTGCTCTTGGTTGGTGTGTTGAATTTAAAAAAATAGTCAGTACATAAACATTATAATGAATAAAACTATTAATTTTCAATAAATCACGTGATAATTTTGTCTCAGAATATTGACGTTTATATTAAATAATTGAATTCCTCGCGTCGATGTATTTTACAGGCAACTCCTAAATACGCTTAGTTTTTACGACATACGAGTACACGGGGGTTGTCGTGGCTCAGTGGTCTAAGGCGTCCGTGGTACGAATCCTACCGCGCGAAATTTCACCCTCTAAGCGTTTCAACTACGCACCTCCGTCGTCATCCCTTCCTGGTGCCACGTAAGTGGGACCTGATTCGACAGTGTTTGAAACGAACCGTGAGTTGAAGGGTAGGGCGGAGGGCGGAGTTGAATGGTGAATCCCGAAAAAAACCGACCGCATGTGACAATGGGCCACGAGATCATACGACCTAGGTGGCTGGCCGTCGGCGACCCTTTTGTTGTTTTTAATTTTTTTTTTTTTTTTTATATGTTTTTTTAGTGTTTTTATTTAAATTTTTTTGCATATATACAGTTATATTTTATTTTTAAAAATCACAATATCAAACATTTGAAATTGTATACCGTAAAAAACAAAACTATTTCAAAAATGTTGTATTCGTCTCGTACGTATTATGTACGTGGTTAATAGATTTTTTTTTTTATTTTTACTTTTATATTTATATCCACAATTTAATACTTCTTTATTTATTTTTTATTTTTTCATCATTATGTAACATGTGCATTGTCTAACACGATGACCTCCGTTATAAGCTATAATAATTACTGTACGTCTGTACATTTCCAAAACAAATTTCAATATTACAATTAAATCTTTTTTACCGAAAGCTCAACACAAAAGCAATTACACACGTTCAAAAATCAAGAAAATAATAGCTGGAGTATCCCGAGGTTAAAAACATATCCATCCACACTACTGTTATTCTATTAATTTTTTTCATATTTCCCAATTACAACTAACACAAAAGCAGCCCTATGTAATAGATGACGCGAGACGGTGTTGTATTCCAATCTTCAAAACACAAAATCAGGTGAAAATAAAAATCCGGACATACTTCGCACGATGGGTGTGAAGCTTTTAGTGGGTGTATTAAATTTTAAAGAAACGATAAATCATTTCTTCAATAAAACGATTCAGATCGAAAGCTTCAAATGCTATATAATGATAATAATTGGTGACAAGGAAATATTTAACAAAATGTTATTTAATAATGTTGGGTATTAGATATTTGTGTCCATAAATTTGTCACATAAAAAAGGGGGGAATAAGAATAAACAACAGTATAAATACACTAGCTTCTTCACTCTATTCAGAATCTAAAAATAAACATCTCGGTAAAAACACTAGCTTCTTCGCTCCGCTCAGAATCTAAATTATCTTTGTCTGCATATTTTGAAAAGATTTTTCGTGGGGCCATCCATACAGGTCCATATTACCTAAGTAATGACTTGGCACTTAGTTACATTGCCCTTTCGCCACCAACTCTGTTAAAATATTACGTGTCCAAAACATTCTTTTGGCACTTTGGAATTGTCAATAATAACTCAATATTTGTGTATAAAATATATTTACGGTGAAAAAAAAAGGAAAAATGCCGGACATACTTCATACCCCGGGTAATCTATTCGCTCCTCGAGTCAGATACTCTTGGTGGGTGTGTAGAATTTTAAAGAAACGATAAATCATTTCTTCAATAAGCCGATTCTGAACGAAGGAAGTTAATAATATAAAGAACAATAATAGTCGTTATTTTCAAAACACGCACCAGAAGTCTCTGACCCTGATAGTTTTTTAGGACTAAAATTTTCAAATTTAAAATTTAACACAACAGTTAAAGAAAAAATTCAAAATAGCCATTTTGTAAATCTGCTTTTTAGAAAAATATTGATGCTTTAACGTATAATAAAGGTTAATCCGTTAATTTTCTACGATTTTTATAATTTTACAAATAATTTAAAAATATTGTTAAATAAGTCATAATATCACCAATTGACGTCATAATACTACCATTTTTATGACGTATTTGACAAAATTATTAAATTATCCGCTAACTTAAAAAAATCGTATGTTTTTTTTTCTTCTTTTTTTTCTGTAAACACATTTTCGTATAGACATTTTCTCAATTCTTCAATTTTCTTTTTTTTTTTTTTGAAAAAACTACCAATAATTTGACAAAAAAGAATCGGAAACCATCATTTTTAAGTCCGAAATTTATGAAAATTTAAACATGTATAAACAATAACATGAGAAACATATTGGCGCAAGAAAATTTTAAAAATGTGAAAAAATATTTTTGGACATTTTTCTAACACTTTTTTTTCTCATTTAATTTTTTCTCTTTATTTATTACACAAAAAAAAGTAAAGTAAAGGAAAGAAAAATAAAGTAAAGTAAATGAAGGTTAAGTAAAGTATAGACAAGAAAGCCGGACATACTTCACACCACGGATATTCTTCGCTCTTCAGGTCGGATACTCTTGGTGGGTGTGTTAAGAATGACAACTATTATATTGTTCTTTATATTATTAACTTCTTTCGTTCAGAATCGAAATGATTTATCGTTTCTTTAAAATTATACACACCCTCCAAACGGATCTGACCCGAAGAGCGAAGAATATTCGCGGTGCGAAGTATGTCCGGCTTTCTTGTCTATACTTTACTTAACTTTGCTTCACTTTTTTTTTTTTTTTAAGGGCATTTAAATCGCGACCATATTATAATATAGTAAACCGTGCAATCACTCCCATTGTTTTATGCGTTTTGAGCGCGATTAGACCGCTATCGCATTAGTCGCCTCGTACACAAAACGTTACACGTGCCTATCGGCACGATCGGCGGTTTGAGTGGGGAGGGGGGGGGTTGCAAAACGCCTGCGGATGAACACGCGCGAGCGTGTAAAAACGCTTAACGCCGCGACGGAAACTTTGTCGTGGATGTAAACGCACGCTGCGCGCCACTCGCAGTCAGTGTGTGTTCAGACGATGTGAACACGGATTTACCGCGAGTGAAAACCTCCGCGTCGCCCGCGCAACGTCACCGGAGAGCAACCGTGAGCGCGAGTTTCTCGTAACAGTTTAAAATTTATCGCTTAAACTTCACGACCCTCGCGCACCTGGCCGCCCTCGCGCCGCCGAATCTTGCCTCGCGTTCGCCAACACCACAGATAAATAATAATTCAATTGACGACTAATGATACAACACAATAATCACGCGAGCTACTATTTTTGATCGTTGTCGGTGTCATTTTTATTTGCGAACGGTTTAAAAATATATAATCGACGACAGGGCTGTGAATTTCACGCTCTAATAAAGTGTTAAATATATGCACTAAAAACAGGTAAAATGTGCTTTGAAATATTTCCTAAAAAATCCAAAAAATTGAAATAAATTTCAAAATATGTAATTTGAAAAAAAAAATTGTACGCGCATATTATACTGGAAGAAAAAATGTTTTATTTTAATAAATACTATAACTCTGTAAAATGACTTTGAAAAAATGGACTTAATGAATTAATCGCCTAAAAAACAAAAAAAATTATAGATAGAACACATTGGTTAGTTAGCATACAACTCCAGACCTGTTTTAACACATGTGCCTGCTATTATTATCACCGTTATAAAATTACAACGGTAAAATTGTATCGTCCAAATTCAAGAAATTTTAAAAATGAGAAAAAATTATTATTTAATTGAGAAAAAAGCTATAGCACGAGGAACTCACAAAATCATGCATTTATTTGCCCTCACCGGTTAAATATGCAAAAATATGCAAAATAAGATTTCGTATTTGAATTATAAAAATAACATAAAACAAATTTTGTTCGAATCCATTTTCTCATACGATGTAGCAAAAAAAACATGCAAATGTATAAAATTCACAGCCCTAAATTAATCGATATATTAAAAATAATTCACAACTAGGCCTAGAGTATAATAAATGTAAATGCTGGTGACTACTAGTTTCGGATATAATCCATCTTCAGGTTACACTGATATAATAAATATTAAATAAAACTCACATGAACATGAAAAAAAAATTATAAAAAAATAAACGAATAAATATAAAATAAAAACACGTTGTACAATTAGTATAAATTTTATAAAATTTCGAATAATTTTGTACATAAATACCAACCTACACCACAATACCTATCTTTTACACACCAAATTATTCTAAATTTTATTACATATTTTATACTAATATATTACAACGTGATTTTATTTTATATTTGTTCGTTTATTATTTGTTTTTATGTTCATTCATATAAAAGATGGATTATATCCGAAACTAGTAGTTACCATTTACATTTATTATGCTCTAGTCTCGGTTGTGAATTATTTTTAATATATCTATTATAAACGAGTATAAAATTGTTATATCTTTGAAATAATCTTATTCGGTAATTCGCGATCACGATAAATATTTAAATCTACAAATCTGGATTTAGATAACTCTCTAGGGCCGGCTACTGCGCTTTAATTTTTCAATGTAAATAATTGATTTCAAATTACATTTTCGCATAGCAAGTGCCCGATCAAGTACGCTTCCACGAGACAAGTGGAAAAAAAAGTTTTAAAACAATAAATCATTATAAATCTTGGAAAAAATTCGATCGAATGATCTTTCCGTTACCGAAAGCGTATGCACTGTAACGTACTTACGCACAGAAAAACAATGCGAATGCTACGATTTGATCGTGAGTTCAATGATCCAACCTGTTGTTATTATTATCCTTATACTGTGCGACGGTTTCAAAATTTTGATCGGTCACACCGATCCACGTTAATCATTAAAAAAAATCTATTTTATTCGTAAGTTTTATTATAAATTTAATGACTTAGTTGTCACTAACTCTATATTTAATTTAAAACTAGATATCGATCTTTTGCAATTAGGAAAAAAGATGTATCGATATATGTTTTATCTCTATAATAGAATTATTAGAAGGCACGTATTTTCATGTGACTTCTTTTAATTTTAGAAACAACATTACTTTATTGAATCACTCATCACTACAGCCTGGCTTTTAAACACTTAAAAAAAATCTCGAAAATGACCTAAAAACAGTAAAATATTTAATAATCACATACTTAATTTGTGAGGAAATTTTGATTTTAAAATAATTAAGAATTGTCATTCAATAAAAATGGGTGAAATTTATAGAAATATGACAAAAAAATTTATGGATTACAGTAAAATATCAAAATTTGAGATACCCGATATCACCCGAATAAACACAGCACACAATTTTACAGAAAAAAAAGCTTAAAATAAACAAAAGTTGAAAAGTATAGAATTTACGTAATATTTGAAAAAATAACGTATAAAAAGTGTGTACTTCGCTCGTCGGGATATTCTTCGCACATCGGGTGGGATTCTCTTGATGTATGTATTGAATTTTAAAGAAACTTCTTCTTTTTCTTCAATAAATCGATTCTAAACGAAGAAAGTTAATAATATAAAAAATAAATGAGAAAAAAAAATGTTAGAAAAATTTCCAACATTTTTTTTTCACATTTCCAAAATTTTCTTGCGCCAAAATCTTTCTTATATTATTTTCTATCTATGTTTAAATTTTCATATAGTTCAGATCAAAAAATGATGGTTTCCAAGTCGTTTTTGTCAAATTTTGGGTAGTTTTTAAAAAAAAAAAAATTGAAGAATTGAGATATTCAAAAATGACCTCTCTAAAGTACAATCTAGTGGCAAATTTGGTTTCAAAAAGTTGCTGATCGAAACTTTTGGACAAGTATTTCCATAAGAAAAGTTGTACACAGAAAAAAAAAATAAAAAAAATAATAAACATCATTGTAAAAACAATAGCTTCTTCACTTCGTTCAGAATCAGAATCTAAAATCAAAAGTTATCAAAATCCTATATCTACTGATATCCATAAAAAATATTGCCGTTTTGGCCCTTTATCACTTCATTTACCATCATAATATTTATCATTTGAAATAAATTCTGTTTAATCAGTTTATAATGTATTTGTTGTTGAAAATAATTGTAGATTTGTATTAGTATATAAATAATAGTTTGTAATTTATTCATTGCACTGTATTTACTGTACTACTCGCTTTCGGGCAGTTAAATGTATAAAATTATCCTCTACAATGATTGTTGCAGGCGCTTTACAAGACGTTTACTTAATCGTCTGTAGTAGATTTTAACATTTTCATTCGGCTTCTAGCGCGTACAGTACTTAGCTTCAACGTACTTATGGCGGAACCACTTTACGAGGACGTGCTTTACAATGCTCGAAAAAAGTTTCACCGAAATCAGTACATCAGTCCGAAACGAATGCGTGCACTTTCATAAAAAAAAAAAGAACTAAACGTGTTCAAATGAAAACTTTCTCGTTTTTCGAAGTCGGTTAATTACTGACAAATGACGTTCACGATGACATTTGATACTGTCAAAATGTCCGAATAACATTAAGCTAATTGAACAAGGGACACCACCTTAAAATGTGTGCTTTCTATATGATATTCGATAGTTATGAACTAACCCTACATGAGTATTCATTAACACAACATTTGTTTACCTACCTATTTAAAGATACTAAATACACAACACTTTTTCTTTGCTATATTATACATTTCATAAAGTGAAAATATTAATTTACAACTATGTTTAATCACTTTATTTTCTTTTTTTTTATTCTAACAAATAACCGTTAAGTATTCGAATTTCGGCATCATAAACAAAGTGGCTCTACAGTTTACATAAGACAATTATTTTACTTAAAAATTATAAAATTTATTAATATTACGAAAAAAAAATTATTTTTATTCGGACAATTTTATATTTCACTATTAACTGAGACAAGGTAAAAAAAAAAAAGTTTTGTTGAGAAATGTGTTAGAAAATTAAATCCAACACTTTTTTTTTTATATTTTTAAAATATTCTTGTACCAAAATAAAACTCATATTATTGCCTATCAATATTTAAATTTTCATAAATTTTGAATGAATAAAAGATAATTTCCCAAGTCTTTTTTATAAATTTTGGGTAGTTTTTCCCAAATTTTGAGATAGCTATTATGAATTTCGAAAAATAATCTCTCAAAAGCACCATCTAAAGGTGAATTGTGATTAAAAAAGTTGCTGGTCAAAACTTTTGGAAAATTATTTCTATACAAATACGTGAACACAGAAAAAAAAAATAATAAACATAATTTTAAAATCACTAGGTTCTTCACTAGTAATTGAGACATTGGATAAAAAACGCACTGTGATAGCAATTTCCGACGGTTATGTACGCTTTTAGACGTAGGGGATATATAATCAGGATATCTATACGTACCTATAGTAAAAACGAGTAAATACAAATGAAAACGTTAATCGTATAATAATTTGACGATAAATATTGTGCGAAAGTAATCTTAGAAAAATTAAACTTCTCCCTCTCTCTAAGACAGTAATTCTCAAACGGGGTAACATGTCACCTTAGGGCAACATAAACCCAGTGTAGGGGTGACACACAATTTTGGAGAAAAAGAAAATGGAGGAAATTTTTTGAAAAAAAATCTTATTTAGAACTTAGCGCTGGATTCATGATTGTTGACAGATATATTATATTTTTTTAATTATTTTTTTTGCTTATCCATTCTTCCTTCTCCCCTCATTAAGAAATCTTGCGTACGTCATTGATCACAAATTACTGATTACAGTATTGACCATAGAGCTCGGAGATGTATTTCTGTATAATCGTTAAGTATACTAAGTAAACAAAAAATCTGTTTCATATTGTATCGAGTTTAAGTAACCACAAAAATATTTAATGTATATTTTGGAAATTTTTCGTTTTTAAGGTATATTTTACGATGTTATATAATATATTCGTATTTGTGGTTATTGGGTTATATTTTGATAATTAATTATAAAAATGTGATTTTTAATAAAATCATAAAAACTTTTTCAACAAATCATGAAAAAAAAATGTATCTTGAATTTTATCCAACCAACTCTATTTACTTTACCTACCTAAATTGGTGATAGAAGAAAAATCAAACTAGTTGTATTTGAGTGGTAGATCGTAACAATAACAGCTACAGGCTGTTGTCATCTACCAGATTATTATGGGAAAACCTGTATTACTGTTGAGTAAAAGCTTACAATTTTTTTAATGCGTATAAATGTTTATTTCCAATATATTTAAAAGAAATTAACTTCTCGATATTTTATTTAAACGTAATATTTTGAACAAAACTATTTCTAAAGGAGAAAAAGAAATATTATAGCATATTTAATATTTTTTTGGTGCATAAATCCATATTTTATTACCTTATACAGCATATAAATCTAAGCTTTACTGGTAAGTTAAATGGTAAGGTGAAGTAGTGAATAAATATTGTGATCAAAGATGACGCAAATCGAAAAAGGTTGAGAAGCTCTGCTCTAAGACTTTGTAAATGGATCCTATGTATACAAAATGAATAATTTTTTCAAACTCAACAATATCGTTCCATAGATAATCACAATGGTCTCTCAGTAGACACTAATACAGTATAGTAAATGAAATAGGTCGATATTAAAATCTGATCGAAATTAAACGGTTTGCAATGTTTGTCTTTTTAATCTGGCGTAGAAGATATCAAATTGAAAACCGATTTAAAAATTTATTCGTGCCAAAATAAGAGTTTACACAGTTTCTGCTCAGTCGCACGGTGGACTTACATTTTTTTTTTTTGAGATACTTTGGAGATTTAAACACTTAATATTCTAGAGATAAAATAAAATAACATAACGTGTTTTTATACTCTTAATTCACTGAATTTGCGTACACATTACCATTTTTTTGGACATTAAAACTCGTCCGAAATTTCCATTCAGCTTATGAAAAGGTCAGAAATTTCACTCGCTTGGTATTTTTTAAAGATTTGAATACGTCTTTCCATTTATGGAAAAACTATAGAAATGTTGAATAAAATACACTATAAACTTGATTTTTTTGTAATCAAATTTAATTATTTATTCCTTGACAATGTATAGTGTACACAATAATGCCTAGAAACTCAAAATGTTCGCAGATTATCAATAGTAGTAGACACAATTATTCTAAGAGATAATCCAGATGAACAGAACCTAAATAGGTGGAGGGGAGTAACAAGGGGCCATTGACTAAAATGGTTGATTTTAAGAGTTCGGCTAAAAACGTCTAGTATTCAAGTATAGTAATAATGATCTACGCTTAGAATGTTTTTGTGCGACCAGTAAAAAATTGTTCTTCCGAAAACTGATGATGACGTCAGGAATGAATTAATTTGTATTGAAATTTACGACTTAATTTAAGGCACGGATACGTAGTTTTCAGAACTAGACAAAACGTACCGACAGCATTTTATTATTCCGATTTCGTGAGCCATAAGCCAAAAGAAATTTTTCTGTATTTTTTTTTTTTTTTTCGGCGGAGAGGAAAATTAAAACTTACGACAAATCGACTGCGCCCAGAAAACGCTTATGGAATTGTTAATTTTACAATCTATCGATTTGTAACTAAAATAGCGCAGAACAATATTCATGACGCATTAATTACTCGTGAACGTGATCAGTTTTGCCGTTTATCAAGTCAAAAATTAACCTAATCGATTTAAACAAAAAACCGTTAAATCTACAGTAGACCCTTAATTATTCGAACCTCCGTTATACAAACCATCTATTATCCGAACGTAAAATATCATGGCGCACACTCACGGTCGCAGTTTATTATTAGTATGTATGTATGTATGTACATTATACATGTATAAAATTTGATAATGTTTAGACTATAATAAGTCATTTAAGTATGTGATAAATACATAATAATAATTTTATATTCACTGTAAATACATACATGATATATTTTAGATTCTGGACGAAGTGAAGAAGCTAGTGTTTTTATAATGATTTTTATTATTTTTAGATTCTGAGCGAAAGCGAAGAATGTATTGGTTTTACAAATCTGTGTGTTTTTTTTTTTTTCTGTGCACAACTTTTCGTATGGAAATACTTATCCAAAAGTTTAGAACAGCAACTTTTTGAAACTGGATTTGACTCTAGATAGTACTTTAGAGAGGTAATTTTTTGAATTTCTCAATTCTTCAATTTTTTTATTTTTAAAAAAACTACCTAAAATTTGACAAAAACGACTCGGAAACTATCATTTTTTGATCCGAACTATATGAAAATTTAAACATAGATTGAAAATAATATAAGAAAGATTTTGGCGCAAGAAAATTTTGGAAATGTGAAAAAAAAAATTTGGACATTTTTTTTTCTCATTTATTTTTTATATTATTAACTTTCTTCGTTCAGAATCGTTTTATTGAAAAAAATGATTTCTTTAGTTTCTTTAAAATTCAATACGCCCGTCAAGAGAATCCCACCCGACGTGCGAAGAACACCCCAACGAGCGAAGTACACACTTTTTTTTAATTTCTATCATCCAAACTTTCGTCTATCCAAACTCGGTGTGGTCCCAATGAGTTTAGATAATCGAGGTATTCCACTGTATACAGGTATCTAAGTCTACTTATATTTGCGTTTCGTTAAAATCAGTCGAGTCAATTTTTTGCGACGATAAAACCTTTAAAGAATCGTTCGTGTTCGCGAATAATTACCATCGACGTGACTGTTCTGTTTTTAAACATTGCTCTAAACGTCTTCGACGCGTGGAACCTGCAACGTGTAATAATCTGCGCCGAGTAATATAAACCGAATCTCGGGCGCAAAGAATCGCTCCCGTCGAAGAACAAATCCGTAATCTCGACGGCATAATATTATATGGCGCGCGCGAGAGACGAATACATTTGTCATTATAAATTTACCAAACACACGATCGTATTTTTACAAGTATCGCGTTACGTTTTCGATAAAACCAACGTTCACACTGTTACAATAATATGATTCATACGAGTGTATAACATTTTTCTTATTTTTTATTTTTTTCCCCCATACGGTACGAGAATAAAAAATATTATACACTTCACGTTACGTAAAACGGTACGTAACACGAAAAACTCTCTATGACGTATACGCTGTAGTATTAAATCGCGGTGTATATATATATATATATATACGTAAGTATAAGTTTCGATTGCGAAGCTGCAGGTAGAAATGGGTAAAAAAAAAAAATATGGCTCGTTTCAGATAAATCGAGTGAAATTGCTAATATATATATATATACACACAAGAGTTGTGTGTACGCGTGTGGAGAGGAGAAATCGATCTTTCGCATATCATTCCGACGACGACTCAATACGCCTCCGCTGCGGCAACACGAGAGACATGCGGCGGCGGCGGCGGCGGTTTTATTCCTTTTAGATTTTCATATTATACCGTTTATTGACATCGTCGTCGGTACATTTCATGAATATATTATGTAATACGGATTCTCCACTCTCTGTCGACGGGCATATTGTGTGTGGAATATACTCGGCGAAATGTTATTTCTTCATTTTTGTCTTTTATATCACTATATATAATAATTTAATATTACAGTAGGTATCGCGACATTCTCGCAAATTATTAATGCGACGTACTCTTTTGTGACAATAATCACAGGCAGGGCTCGGGACTTAAAACATTTGCTTTGTTTTTATGGATTGACTTAAAATGTAGCAGAGTGCTATAGAAGAAGTGTATGACGTCGTGTTACAACACGTTCAATTATGAAATTAGAAAGTGCTTTTTTTTTTGCTTTTTTCAGTGATTTTTCAAAAAAATGCTTATTTCAAGTTTTTCTGATAATTATTGCTTTTTTGATCAGTTTTTCTACTTTTTTATGATTTTCTCCTGCAAAGTGGTTTTTGATAGAATTAAAATTAAAAATAATTCTTAACTATCTACGTGTTTTCGCGTAGTCCGTCGCTGTCCGCGACATTGTTGCAGGGTTAACGAAAATATTCCAACGCTCAAAATAGAAAGATTGAGTTCATGTTTATCAGTCTACCACTAATTTCCCGGTAAATAATATTATTTGACCGTCGTGGTTTTATAGGCGTGATAAATACAAATAATGTTTTGATTTCAAAGTTTAGTAGTCGATTGTCGTTCGCATTCGTCGTATTGCATTTGTCGTGCAGCATTCGATCATTCAATGCAATAGTGACGGTAAGATTTAATTAATTTTTTTTTTTCAACTGTTTGTAAATATCGTTTATATTTTATTTTTCAGAAAATCTATAAAATCCTCGGTCTCGAAAATGAAGTTTAATTTTTTTCATAGTATAAAGATAAAGATTTATTTTTTATTTTATTGTTTTTTTTTTTTTTTTTTATATAAATATTTTTGCTTAAATTTAAGTTTTTTAAATGCTGATTTGAGTGCTTATAATGATGTTTTTAAGCGCTTATTTTAATAATTTTAAGTGCTATAAGTCCCGAGCCCTGATCACAGGGAACTCTCGACACAGGATGGGCCATTTTGGCAAGCGATAATTAGCATTTGTGCGTGTCGATAATTCTGTTTCTATATTAGCTGAACATAATATATACAGAGTAAGTTGATAAACATTCACCCCTTTTGTTTTACTAAAAAAATGGATAAATTTGGATTTTTTTTTTTTAATGTTTGAACATCAAAAAAAATAGAACTTAACTCTGTTTTCAATAATTTTTTTTCGTACTTAAGGATGAACTTTGACGACAGAAACTTTTTCCTTTACGGAAACCCCCCTTTTCGCCATGCGGTATTTTATTAATGGCGTTTTTCTGTGAATTTCCTACTGAAATCTAAATTCGAACGAGTAGTTTTTAATTTATTCTAAATTAAGTAATACATAATATTGAGCATAAAACGTATTATACTACTCGTCCGAATTTTGATTTCAGTATATTTAATGCACTAAAAAAGAACGAGAACAAAATTCTACAGTGAAAAGGGGGGTTTTCATTTAAAAAAAATTTAAGTTATCACCACAAAACATACTTAAGGTGGAATACAAACAAATATATATATAGAAAACGTAGTTTTTATGGTAACTTGAATTTTCCAAATGCATATATATATATATCCAAATTTATGAATTTTTAAAGCCAAAAAAGGAAGTGAGCATGTTGAATGGGTCACCCTGTATTTTACCTGTATGGGTAGGTATATGTTACCGCCAATGATTGAAATCATTCATTATTAACACATTCCAGGTAGAATATATTATTATCAACGTTTAATATACGTAATATACAAAATTTATATACATATAAATGATAATAATGACTAGTCGTTAAAACGATACGATGATGGTGACAGTGACATACCGTATAATAATGACAAGGTGAAGGGGGCACTTGCCCCGTCTAACTTTTTACCCCAAGGGAAAATTTGTCACTTTTTCCTGCTGAAAACGACATTTAAGTTTTAAGTATTCGTATTGAATGGCGTCAAATAAAACAGAAAATAAATATTCTACTAGTATAATATTATTATTATTATTATTATTATTATTATTATATTATACTATTTATACATTATACATTGTAAATACTTCCTTAATCGTATTGTCGAACAAAACATATATCTACTTACGATTAGGTGAATTTAGTGAAAACTAATATCCTACTTCATAATATCAATACATTTTAGATTTTGAGCGGAGCGAAGAAGCTTACGATTTTATAATGATGTTTATTTTTTTTTCCTTCTGTAAACACTTTTTCGTATAGAAATACTTGTTCAAAATATTGATCAGTATCTTTATTGATCGGAAATCATACCCAGATGATACTTTAAAGAGGTCAATTTTCAAATTCCTCAACACTTTTTTCAAAACGCGGAAAATCTGCCAAAAAATTAACAAAGAATGCAAAATATGCTATTACTGGAATTTTTATAAAATTGAAAATTATTTTTTTCACATAACTTCAAAAATAATGTAACTAGAACCTTAAAACTTTCACTAATTACTAAAAATTGTCACTAAAATACTTCATAAAAATTTCAAAAATGTTTGATAAATTTTGAGTTAAGTATAGCATTTGGAAAATATTGAAATTTTCTCATTTTTTGTAAGTTTTTACGTAATAAAATTTTAATTCTCAATATAAAGACTTGAAAATTTAATATGACCTTAGTCACATATATGTCTAATTGATTTAAAAAATCATATTTCAACCTTTTTGTCTATAACCGTTTAAAGTTAGTATTTTTGCCTAAAATTACGCACTTAAATGAATATAAAAGAAAATGAGTTCAACCTCTACCGATTTTTATGAAACTTGGTATCTAGGTGAAGAATTTCATTGTAAATATTTTGGTACAATAAAATTTTTTACGGGCAAATAATTAACACTTGACAAAAATTTATTGAAAAAAAAAATCAGAGGAATTATGGACAAATTTTATGGTGTATTTCTAGTTTACGAACATCCTAAAAAGTTAGTAATGTTTTTTCACCATATTATATATTTTTCTACGCTGAATGTCTGAATACGATGATGTGAACTAAAATTCGCGCGCATCAATAGTTTTCTAATTGTTCTATTTTGAAAATTCAATATTTTCGATTATTATATTAAATACCTACTATTTCAACGGTTTTCAATACTGTTCTTGTAGTCTAGTACAGCGGTTTCCAAACTGTGCGTCACGCCTCCCTTGGGAGGCTCAAGCATAAATATCATCTGGTAGGGGAGATGTGATATAAATAACATCAGAACTTCCAATTACTTTATAAAAGTAATTTCGTGAAATGTTTTCAAGTAAAAATTAAACAGTTTAAATTAGTATAGAAAAAATCATCAAATTTTGTAACTATACGACAGTAATACAAATAATCGGAATTTCATTTGATTTTTACGATAAGAATGAAATTTTCTTCATAATAACTTTAAGGATTTTTATTCAACATAAGATTTTATTATACTGGAGTTAGCAACAAATCTTGATATCGTATATTTGTGGTCCTTTCATAACTCGATGATAATTATTGTGTGAAAAAGAATTTTTTGAAGTAGATATTAAAATAAAAGTTTCAGTTCAAACTAGATGAGAAAAAAGAAATGTGTGGAGTGGTAATTACGTATACACATCACATCCTAATTTTGGGACATTAATAAATAGTGGGTACACGGAAAACAAATACATTATTTTATATTGCATATTATATAAAATTTAAATATAGGTAAATTACGACTAATCATCTGGTCATACAAGCGTAAAAAAGCCAGACATACTTCGCACGATGGGTGTACTTCGCACGACGAGTGGTATTCTCTTGACGGGCGTATTAAATTTTAAAGGAACGATAAATCATTTCTTCAGTAAAACGATTCTGAACAAAGGAAGTTAATAATATAAGAAAAAAAAATTTTTCGAAAAATGTCCAAAAT
>JAIPRM010003129.1:6128-27190 GCA_025469315.1 Stegophylla sp. TES_Ste_2020 | reverse complement strand
AAGAAATGATTTATCGTTTCTTTAAAATTAAATACACCCGTCAAGAAAATCCCACCCATCGTGCGAAGTATGTCCGGTTTTTTTTTTTTTTTTTTTACATTTGATTAAGAATCAATTAATTTAAATTTGTATTAGTGTTACCTTTGGCTACTAAATTAGTCTGGTGTCAATTCAAATATTGTTTCACACCAATATTGCTGTAATGCTGATTTTATTATGTACCCATAAATAATAATGTGCGAATGTACATTTATTCAAAAAACATCACCATGTTATTAATATCAAATATATTATTTCACGCCACCACCGCTCCTTATAACATAGGCGCCGCCAGAATAGTTGTCAGGTGGGTGCATAGTAGGTATACGCTGATTTTATACGAAATTTGAAGAGGATACTAAATTCAATAAAAATGCAATGGGGGGGGAGGGTGGAAGTACACCTCCGTGTACCCCCTCGCGGCGCTTAAGCCTTATAATAATATTATAGTGAATACTGTGTATGACTAATTATACTTATTTATTAAGATAACTAGAAAACGGAATTTATTGTAAATAACTAATAAGAAACCAAAATATTACGTACAAATTTTTCTAAACAAAAAATTTTGGATATTGATTACCTGTGGACTGTTACTCGACGAGTACTTTACACATTTTTTATCATTAAACAGCAGACCGTACATGATAGCGAGAACTCGTCGAAAACAATAAATAATTGTGAGTGTGTGTCAAGTTTTTAGATTCCGGACAAATATTTTTCGTAATTAAACGGTCCGGAAAAATATGCGATGACAAATACCGGAATTATACGTTCCGGACAAAAATATGGTTTTAAGATTTCAGATTCCGGACATATACTTACCGTTTAAATACATTCCCGGAATTTATACTTTCCACCAATTTATTTTCCGTACTTTTATGACTCACCATTTGCTTCTAGTTAGTACTTTAGAGAGGCCATTTTTTAAATTTCTCAATTCTTAATTTTTTGAAAAAACAACCCAAAATATTCAACAAAAAAAGACTCGGAAACCATCATTATTGGATCCAAACTTTATGAAAATTTTAATATAGATAGACAATAATATGAGAAACATTTTGGCGCGAGAAAATTTTGAAAATGTAAAAAAAAAATTTTGGACATTTTTCTAAATTTTTTTTCCTATATTAGATAAAAAAAAAGTAAAGTATAGACAAGAAAGCCGGACATCCTTCGCACCACGGATATTCTTCGCTCTTCGGGTCAGATACTCTTGGTGAGTGTGTTAAAAATGACGACTATTATTGTTCTTTATATTATTATTAACTTCTTTCATTTAGAATTGTCTTGTTGAAGAAATGATTTTCTTGTTTTTATTTTCTTTGACTGTTTTTTGTTATCATGTGGACATTATATTGTACTTGTTTACAAAAAAAATCTGATAGTGATAGAAATTTGGCGGTTTCCATTCACTTCATAAATTAAGTTGATAACAAAACAATAAAACATTATTCTGCAGTAACTATTATTTCTTAACATTTATTGATTAATTGTATTGTAACATAAACTTAAGACTACTTTATTAATTATTAATCTAGAATATTTAGTGTACTTATTTGTGAATTATTAAATATTCAATTGGATTTATGAAATTATATATATATATATATATATGTATATTTTTTAATTTGTATGTAAACATTTGTGTAATTTGTGAGTTATAAAATCGAGTTAGGAAAGAAATTTCGGTTACCAACAACCTTAAAGAGGTACCAAAATGTCCACTGACAACAATAATTTAGAGGATATGGTTGAAAAGACACTGGAATCTACTGGAGTGTTACCTAAAATGAGAGTAAGTCAGATTAAGATAATAATTACTTACCTCACTGTGTGCAGTTATTACAAACAATATCAATCTAACTGAAATAATATTTTTGCACCTTATAGGCTGAACTTCGAGTAAAGGTTTTCCAAGTTCTTGAAAAAGGTTCATCGTTTCAGGTAAACATTTATAAATAAGTTAAGCAAATGAAAAAATATGATTGTATTCTTTAATACTGACTGATACAATCATCAGTATCAGTCACCAAAGAGTCTAAGCAGTGATAATTGTCAATTGTCGTCAATCCACTTACTATTGAACAATAGTTCACATAATATGTTAATTTGAATTTATTTTACTATATTCTTGACTTATCAAACCCCGTAGAATTTGCTTTTATATGAAATTATTCTATAAATTCTTTGTCATATAATTTGAACCCCTGTATTAAATCTTTTTTATCTTTTTTTTTTTTAAATACTCCATCTATTTTTATTTTTACTAGCTAAATTAGTTCCTGAGGTCTCTATACCATTGGCAGGATAACCTTCTAGAAAGATTTCTGGGAATATTAGTTAAGGTCTCTGATGAGGGGGTTTTGATCATTGGCTGATATCTAACTAGTTAAGTTATCAAACTAGATCACTAGTTAATTAATTAATAATATTAATTTGTTTATTTCAGGAACAATTATTTACTACAAAAATTAAAGACTTTTTATCCAATAAGAATGGAACATTGATGTTATCCTTAGTCAAAGATTTGTTCGAGTATTTAGAATTAACATTCACTTCATCTGTATTTGAACCAGAAACTTGTGTTGGCAAACACTATCAGTACATAAATAAAGACGATATTTGTGACAGTCTTTCCCTTTCAAAAGGTAATGTACAATTTATCAAAAATTGTGTGTTTACCAATTTACAGAACACTCAATTTCTCAATTAAGTTACTTTGGATTGATTTAAGACTTTCACAGGATAGGTGGTACCTAAACACACCTTAAATATAGGAAAATTTTTAATTTTTAGATTTTGAACAAAGTGTTTTTACAATGAAGTTTATTTTCTGTATACATTTTTTCATATAGATCTACTTGTCCAAAAGTTTCGATCAGTAATTTTTTGAAACCAGATTTGCTTTTAGATGTTACTTTAGAGGTCATTTGTCAAATTTCTCAATTTTGGGAAAAACTACGTAAAATTTGACAAAAAAAACTCTGAAACTATCATTTTTCAATCCCAATTTTATGAAAATTTAAGCATAGATAGATAATATGAAATATGCTTTGGAACAAGAAGATATTGAAAATGTTAAAAAAAGTTTTGAACATTTTTTTCTAACACTTTTTTTATTAATTTATTTTTCTTTATTTATTGAATAAAAAAGTTAAAGTAAAGTGAAGCAAAGATAAGTAAATTAAATTTAAAGTAAAGTAAAATGATGCAAAGCAAAAATTATTAATTTATTGACAAGAAAGCGAGACATATTTCACACCTCGGGTACTCTTCACTTCTCGGTTCAGATAATCTTGGTGGATGTGTTGAAAATGACTTTACAATGATGATAATTTTTTTCCTCAATTCTGTAAATACTTTTGTGTTTAGACATACTAATCCAATAGCCTTAATCAGCCACTTTTTGAATCAAAATTTGGCTCTGGATGGTATTTTATTCTTTGCATTTTTCAAAATTCGCATTATTTCAAAGGGTTTACGCTTGTTGCCATTGTCTGACCTCAGACCCATTCACATTGTTTGCATATGCAGGCCGACAAAATAAAAATTTGAAATTTTTCTATAAATGTGAGATTTGGCACTATATAATGTGCAAAAAGTCTGCGATAAATTGAGTGTTCTCTAAGTTGGTAAACAGGGTAAATATTATTTATATGTATGTAATGTATATTTATAATACATATTATGTGTATTAAGCTTGTATATTTTTAGTAATTTATTAAAATGTATTGTTATAGATGATAAAAGGCCTTTATTATTACAAATTCTTGAAACTCATCAGTTACATTCTAAAGCTAATGACGACAATGCTAAGGTTTGATTTAAATTAAATTTTCATTTGTTTTTATCTAATTTTAAATTTTATTTCTAGAAATATACAACACAAAACAATGATGAAACACATGAGGGATCTTCATTAGCCAAAATATTAAAACATAATACAGATTCAGCAAAAACAGTACTTGATGATAAACCAAATATTACTTCTCATAATAAAATGAATTTATTTGAACAGAATAATGGAAATTCTGTTTCATCATCAAATCCTAATTCATCAGATAACCTACAGTTAAAAGATTTAGACAGTTCTGGTAAGTAGATTATTTATTGTTGTTAATTAATTTCATAGTTTTAATCAATTGTCAAAGTTGTCTGTTTTTATATTAGAGATGACAATACTTACTATCTCGACATCTCAATTCTTTAAAAATTTATCGAGTATTAGAGTCAACAATTGTTTTCACGATAGAATTAAATATTTTATAATGATTTCAATAAATACAATTATCACTAAATCATAAATAAAATGATTTTATTTATAGTTTAGTGATAATATTAAGTTTTCAGTTCATAATTCTATAAATTATAATTAACTGTTAAGATGTCATTACAGTATTAAATATAAATTAAAAATATTCAATTTATGTGATTCCCCACTGTCTATGGAAAGTGAAAAAATTATATTAAATCATTAAAAGTTGTTATTTCAATAATTAATTGTTCATCATTTAAACCTATTTTATTTTTATAGCAATCATTAAAAAATATTCTGTTGTGTTTATTATTATATTTAATATACAGGATGATTTTTTGAGCATGCATCCCTTTTTTATCTTTAGAAATACAAAAATTTGGATTTTTTTTTTTTTGAAATGTTCAAGTTACAATATAAGCTATATTTTCCATAGCTAATTTCTTTCATGTTACCTTACAGATGTCCTGTGGCGATATTCATTTAATTTTTTCAAATAGGAAGACCTATTTTAACCGTGGAGTTTTATTTGGGTAATTTTTTGTGATGTATTGAATGTATTGAAGTCAATATTTGGATGAATAGTTTTTGAATTATTCAAATTTAAGTGTTAAGGATAATTGTTTCTTGAACACATATTTAGTTACCAATGTATTACATATTTATAAGAGCTAAAATTTAATAAATTCGCAATTGTAAATTATAATTACATACATACTTATGAACATTTTGACTAAATACTTCTGACTAAAGGTTAATTGCGTAGATTTATAATAATTATGCACTATGTATCCAAAAGACTATTTCCCTATATACTTAAATTTGAATAATTTAAAAATTACTCATAATTTTGATTTTAAGACATTAAAATTCATGGAAATATTATCTGATTAAAATTCCGCAGTTAAAATAGGGGATTGCCAACAAAAAAAAAAAAAAAATTAATAAATTAAATTGTATCGTCACAGAATATCCTTAAGGTGTCATGAAAAAATATCCAAATTTTTGGTTTTTTACAACCATAAAAGGGGGAAGCATACTTAAAAATTCATCCGGTATAATGTAATAGTGTATAATTCTTTTATTTATAAAATATGGAGGCCAAGAACTTTACTAAATATAAATTATTTATTAAACTTAATTTGAAAAGTTAGTAAAAATATTTATTTTTTATTTTTTTTTAGCTGATTTAAATTGTTTAAGCATAGAAAAATTATCACCTTTTCAAAAACTTGCTGAACATAACAACGATAATACTGACGATGATGTTGATTCTGATCTAAAAAGTAATAAAAATGAGTCTAGTTTAGAAGACATTGAGACTGATGAAAATGTTTCATGTGGCAATGATAGTTTACCAAGCACTGATTTATCTGTAAGTTCAATTAATTGTGTGGGTGTATTTGTACTGAAATATTAAATTCCAAAACTATCAAAACTGATACATTTAAAAAAATATTCATAAAGTTATGGAATAAATTCATTCTAAATAGCAATTTAGAATCTTTTATAGTAGGCTAAATAATAGTTATATTATAGACTTGTAAAAAATTAACTATATTTTTATGTGTTTCAGACGCAAAATGGTAGTCCTGAGGTAATAAAAACTCGTAATTTACACCTTTAACAACTTAACAACTTTTTGTAAAATAAAATGTTATTTGACTTATATATATTTTTATTTTATATATTACCTATTAAATAATTATTTTTAAACATAATTACATGTGTAAATAAAAAAATTACAATAGCATGCACGACAGAAAACTATAACTACAAGTAACACACATTTGCTTTAATGCATATTTTGGGATTCAGCCATCAGTCGTTCACCAAAGGATTTTGACACTAAACTCACTGCTTCCATATAACGATCCATGCACATAGAAACACATTTCTATATATAAATATAAAAAAAAAAATTAAATCCAAAAAACAGATTATAAAATATTATATGTTGTTTACTTGTTCAGTACTATCTAGTGAAGCTCCTGGTTTTGTAATACATTTATTGAAACATAGGCGACTCATTTTCTGAAAATATTTCATAAATTAATTAAAGAATTTCATAAGAACCTACATACAAAATGATTATAATGGATTCATAAATACATATACTGAACTGAAGTTAAATGCACATAAATTAACTTAATACTTGTATATTATTTTATACAGTTAATATTTTAAACAAAGCTTTGTAAATAAAGAATGAATTACCTATATGTATTAAAATAAAAAATTCTATCAATGGACATTGCTTGAAAAAAAAAAAAAAATTGGTAGTTGTGATTTTAGCATTTCATGTTTTTTTTTAAAAATGTTAAATGTGTTTTATTAGGGTTGTAATTTCACCTGTGTAGGTATTGAGTGTAGCTAATTAGTTCATGCATATAGAGAGGTTGACATTTCAAAATGGTTTATAAAAAACATCAGAAAAATTATTTGATATGTTCTTCAAACAACCTTGAGTTTTTAAAGTGAAATAATATACTGTTTTGTTTTATATATTATTTATGTATTAAAAATATTAAATATACGTGTTTTGTATAAATAATGCCTTGTACTTAGTGTTAAGAGCTCAGTTGATGGCATAGCCTTAAGTATGCACTGCATATTATATTGAATATATTAAGAAAATATACTTATAAGAAATATTTTTTTGAAATAGTTATGAATTTGTAATGTAATAAAAATTATGCTTACTGTCAATAAGAGTTCAATATTTTCTAATGCTACTTGTTGTTTTAATTTGTCCACAATTTCGTCTTGTGACATCTTGGAGCCGTCCATGATCCTGATTTAATTGATTGGTTTGGAGGGGAAGATATTAGTAATAAAAATTAATTTTCAAAAAAATCATTAGCACTTGTACTTGAACTCTCCAGCCAGAAGCGTGTAAAAATTAAAAAGAAAATCAAATCATGATAAGGTAATATCAATTTGTATCTTGTGAATTATAACAACATAACCTCAATAGTCGATATCAAAGACGCTGTAAGAATTAACCATATGTTTTTTACACGGTATCATGAACTAAGATAATTGTATGAAGGCTATATTATCATCTGTGGTAAATTTAGTAAATTATTATAAATTATCAAATGGTTGGAATAAATTTTGAACTATTGGCATTTTGTTGTTTTCTCCTTTTTTTGAATGCTTTACAATATTATTATTCCCTGCACAATATTATGAATGATGAATAAATTAATACTATGAGCAGGCTGACGTGTTCAGTTGTAGTTTCATCTATTCTGGGATTTCAGCTCATCAGCTGTTAACGGTAAAGTCGTTATCAGATTTGGTATAAAATAATAATAACCGAATTACCTAAGTAGATTTCATATTCGTTTAGGCACATCGAAAGTTTAGTTCGGTAAGTTAATAATGGTCATGGTTATTTTTTCGTACAAAATTACTTTGAATTAAATCTTTTTAATATTTAGCTGGTTTAATCGATAAATGCAGATGAAATACTAGCTTTAGTAGCACTTAAATAATATTATTGATGGGAATAATCGAAATGAAATACTCTATATTTATCAGTTTAAAATTTTATCGATTATTCGGATTGATTTGAAAATTATCAAGTAATACACTTGGTATCGAAATTATTTGAAGTAATCTCGTGAAAAATAGAATAGTTATTACCGGATCACTTATCACATACTAATTGTTTACCGGAATGCAATTCTTTTATTTGAATGAATAAAGAAAGTAAATAATGATCGAATGAATAAGTATAGTTTTGGATTTTTGCGCATTATATCGAAGATTTAAATTTTTAAAGGCATATACATAATAAAAAAAACGTTATTATAACACTTATATAATAATAAGTTGAAATAATACAATGACAATTTTACTTTGAAAAAAAAAAGTTATAAAAAATATCTCTTTGGTATTTAGATTATCTGAGTAGGCAATGGTACACCTCACTTACAGGGGGTAAGGGTATAATCCTCCGCCTAGGATCAAAAGTAAAAATAAAAATTGTAAAATGGTAAAATAGTATTTTAGAAACTAGATTTGCCTCTCAATGGTACTTTAGAGAGGTCATTTTTCGAAATTCTCAATTGTTTTCTCAAAATTTGGGAAAAGCTAACAAAAATTTGAAAAAAAAGACCCGGAAACTATTTTTTTTTAATCCAAACCTTATGAAAATTTAAACATACATAGATGATATATGAAAAATATTTAGACGAAAGAAAATTTTAAAAATGGAAAAAAAAAAATTGGTCATTTTAGATTCTGAACGAAGTGAAGAACCTAGTGTTTTTACAATTGTGTTTATTTTTTTTTAAACATTTTTTCATATAGATATACTTGTTCAAAAGTTTCGATTAGTAACTTTTTGAAACCGGATTTGCCTCTAGTTGATACTTTAGTGAGGTCATTTTTTGAATTTCTTAATTCTTCATTTATTTTTTTGGAAAAAACTACCCAAAATTTGACAAAAAAGACTCGAAAACCATCATTTTTTGATTCGAATTTAATGAAAATTTAAACATAGATAGACAATAATATAAGAAACATTTGGTGTAAGAAAATTTTGAAAAAGCGAAAAAAATTTTTGGACATTTTTCTAACATTTTTTTTTCTTTATATATTAGATAAAAAAAAAATAAAGTAAAGTAAAATAAAGTAAAGTTGGAACATTTTGATGCATGGTTATCTAAAATCTTTTAATTTCTGATTGAAGCAAAAAATATATTGGTTTTTTCGTGTTTTATAAAATATGATGAGTTTAAAAAAAAAGCTGTTTTTATATATGTAACTACATTTATTGCTCTATAGCAACATTTCTTAAAGTGTGGGTGGCGAGTCAATTTTTGGGGAGTCGCTAGAAATTTATTTAATTATATAGATTCCCGGAAATTTACGTATTTAATCAAATCTCACTGTCAAAATGATGAAGTGGCATATTTGTATACATTTGTAAAATTATAATCATTATAAACCAATTAATCAATCAGTAATAAATGTATTAATCTAATTTTGTTTTTTTTAAGAACTACTCTTTATCTTATAATTGTAAATCCGTGTAGGTCGTAATAGATTTTTGATGAAAAATTTGAGCAGTGGTCCTAAAAAGGTTGAAAACTACTGCTCTAAAGAGTTTTGTTCAGCCTTATTATAAACTAGCTGACCTGGCAAACGTTGTCTTGCCCAATAAGAAATCTTGCTACCCAGTTTTAGACAAATGAGCATGAGCATTTCGTATCCGTGAAACACTCTATAAGTGAAAATCCGAATGAGATCCGTTCAGTAATTACTGATTATATACTCTCATTAGATTTCATATGATCTCATTAGATCGTTATGTTGCCATGATACCGTAATTTTGCCCGTCATAATAATTTAAATGATTGCTATCAAAATATCTATAGCAATCTAATAAACAATATTACTTAATACAAATACCATTTTGTGAGGCTAAACGCTGAGAACGTTCAAAGTTTGATTCCCTGGTTTTGTTCATTTATTTCTCGTCGAGTAGCCAACAGCTGTGCATATTTTCTTCTGCTATTTCATTGCTATGCAAATGTCGCAGCCGTTTTGCTATAGCAGACTGCCGAAAAAGCCGAGTTCTTTTTCTAGGCATTTTATTAATGTATGATAGGTAGGTATAAGATAGGTAAATTACTTTTTTTATTGATATGTATGAAGTAATTAAAAAAAATGGCGGAAAAGATAAAAGCAACTTAGTTATTTGGTTACTATGTATAAAGTATAACGTATTAGTTACTATGTTTATATATATATATATGTAGATATATGGTTACTTAGCAACACTTGACAGTTCTCGTTATGACAATAATTTTTCCGTTTATGCAACATTTTTCTTTAATGCTCCGCTCTTATTGGTCATAGCGTAACTTATACACGATTTCCCCAATAAATGGACTATTCAACAAAATATAAATAATTTTTCAGTTCAAACCAGTAGTTCTTGAGATTAGTACGTTCAAACAGACAAAACAAATAAACAAATTCTTCAGATTTTTATATTAAAAAGTAATGATTATGACGTCTTCTATTTGGTAGGTATTTCTAAGAAGTAATTTTTCGATATTCTCAAAAGTATTTCGAAGCATTATTATTTTCTTATGACGTAACTTCATTGTTTGCTCCAAGCACACCATAGCCAACTGATATAAAACCTCTACATTCAAACTTTCTTTAGGAATCCCATCGTCTAAAAAGGAAATGGTGTCTTGACTTGTTACAAAACGAAAAAGTGTGTACCTACTTCGTACCTCGGGTGGTTAGGTTAGGTTAGTCACCTCTTGATGGCTGTGTTGAATTTTAAAGAAACGATAAATAATTTCTTCAATAAAACGTTTCTGTACAGAGCTTCAACGAATACACAATAATAATTATCAGTTTTGAAGAATTGAACTTAAATGGTGACCTATAAATTATTAGATAGAGAATAACACTAAATATTTTGGTGTAATAAAATTTTTTACGGTTATATACCTAATTTAAAGTTGCACAAGTTTTTGAATGAAAAAAAAATCGGAATAAGCAAGAAAAATTTACTATAAATACCGAAATAAATATAATCATAAAATCAATTTTAATAATTGAGTCACAACTCCAAAATTAATAGTTATAGGAACGTTAAACTTTTATCAGCTATTAATAATAGTCACGTGCATAAAAATATTTGACCAACTTTGAGTCAATTTCAGAACTTCGAAAATTCGGAAAATATTTTGTGTTTGGTAAGTTTTTGTTTTATGCAACTTTAATCACTATCTACTGAGACCTGCAAAATTAAATACTGCCATATTCATTTGTATTACTAACGGTACTGAACAAATATCGAAAATTGCCAGTCATTTTTTTATACTCGTTAAAGGTTAGATTTAGCATGAAACTGGTCATTTTTACTTAATGATTTTTTTTTTTATTAAAGCTTCATAAAACATTTTATTCTTTATTCCGAAGAAATTTTCTTTCACAAAAATTTCCGCATGTGTTTTTTTACACGAGGTAAAATTTTCATGAAAGTTGGCTCAATGAATAATTTTTTATATTTGTTTGAAGTTAGAACTGCGGCTCAAATGATGATTGATCCAAATAATAGCAGATTTCTTTTCCTTATTATTACACAAAATATTATATAAAATTGATCATTTACTTGGCTTATGAAATGGACATGGATTATTCTGTTATTAAATAACAATAAAAATTAAATTAAATTAACAATAACAATAAAATTAAACATAAATTTGACCATTTATTATTGCGTATTTGCTTAGAATCATTTTATTAAAGAAATTATTTATCGTTTCTTTAAAATTCAACATATTCACCAAGATTATTACCCGGGGTGCGAATAATACCAATGATGTGAAGTATGCCTGGCTTTTTAAAATTTGTTTTGTTTAGAATCGACGCGAAAAACCATATAAATTACATATATTCAATAAATGTGATTCATCATCGTGCCTTTTTTTTAGCTTCTAAAATTTGTATTTAGTTAAAGAGAATTTTTATTGATTTAAATTTGTTTTGAATTTATTTATTAAATACGAATACTTAAGGTTTACTTGGTACTCATGTATCATACATTATTATTAACGGAATCATATTTAATTTATATTATACATTTATATATTTACTTTATTTTTGTTATATACTTATTGTATGAACAATCTAAATTTTTAAATTGTTCAAAGTAAAATTATTTTACTTCAATGATTAAATATAATAAATAAATTATATTTATTTATGTAGAAATGGAAAATGATACGGTATTGGATGTTTCTTTAACACAAAATAAACCTATTACAATGGATGTAGAAGATAGTCTCGTTCAGTCTAAAATTATGGAAAAGGAGAACGAGTTATTTTTTAAAGTAAGTTTTATAGACAATTTTTATTATTTTATTTATAATTTGTGACATTTTAAGTATTTGAAAAAAAAATGAGAGTTTATTAAACAATATTTAATTATACTATAGAAAATGTTAAAACTTGTTATAATTCAATATTTTTTTTTATCAAATTAAAAAGGAATTTTTGTTTGATTCTCAAGCAAATGAGCTATCTGATCAACAATTTATAAAAGAAAATGATCCATTAACTTACGTTGATATCCAGGATGTTGAAAAATATGGTATGTATGAACAATAACGTATGATGATTAGGTACTAAGTAGTTAGGTACATGTGAAATAGGGATTAACACATGTTTATAATTATTTATATACCTCAAATATAAATTAAAATTATAATTAAGTGTTACCTGGAGAAATATTGAGATATTTTAGTAAAATATACAATCTTTATACTCATGACTAGAATAAATTTTAATTTATATCAAATAGATACCTGTTGCATTTTTTTTTAATTACCCAAAAGTCTTTCTTTTTTTAAGTTATAATTTTGGTAAAAATTTATTTTTCATTCGGATCAATCAAATTGCAGTTTTATTAAATATTGAAATTTATTTTGAACAATATTTAAAAATAATAATAATAATATTTCCGATGAATTTTCCGGGAATTTCCCGTAATTAAATTTCCAGGAATTTGCACATCACTAACCAGGACGAAACTATGCTTTCCATTAATATGTTACATGGCCATGATTTCTCTTAATACATGTAAAGATAATGAATTTAAATAATTTAGTGATATGTTAGAGGATGAAGTATGTGTACCTAAGAGGGAGGGATCACTAAATTTAAGGATGTGTGTAATAGATAATATTTTCGGGATGATTAAAGTCATATCTTTGTCGAGAAAGCAGCGTCTAAATGAGTTGTAGAATAGATATAGAAGAGTTGGTGGTGGTAATTAAAAGTCAAGTGGTTTCATGCGCTGTCACTATGTATTTGAGACTAAATTATAAATTATAAATTCTACATTTAGTTTGTTTTAGTTAATTATATTATTGATAAAATATCATTCTTGAGTTTGAAAAGGAAATAATAAACACGCTTCACACTTGATTTATAGATAGTTTTCTTTTACTCATTTAATGCTCACATAATGTAGGTGCCCCTTCTACTAAGTAAGCACATAGTCATCTTATTCTTTCAAAAGTATCATTTAAATTTATCAACAAAATATATTATTTATTGTTTCAGGTAGTAATATGATGTTGCCAGAAAAAAATATTAAATCTGAATGTGAAATATCTTTATTTAGTACATTTAACTCTGTTGAAAACTCAAATACATGTTTGGTTCAACCCATCATTACTATGAAAACTTTGTATGAAATTACTAAAATGCCAATCGGTTCTGGCTATGATAAAAATTATTGGAAAATTGCTTCTCAAGATTCAAATAAAACACCAGTTGAAATAATATCCCAGTCAATACAAAACGCTTTAGACCTTCTTACATATACATTATTCGATATTAATAAATTAATTGATGCAATTATTAGTTGGAATGATCCCAATAATCTGATTAGATATTTCGCTGACTTGGTGTTTAATTTGACTGAGAATAATGAATTTGGGTTTACTTGTCGTGAACACGTGTTGACGTTTGTTCAAAAAACAGCATTTAAAATTTTAGACGATCATCACATGTATAATGTAAGTTGTGACATTACTGTTTGGAATTTAGATTTCAGGTGACATAATACTGTTTTTTTATGGTTTAGTAATAATTGTTAGGTACACTTGTCATGGAATATACCTAATGATGTAAAAATATGGTATTTTATTTATTTTAGATTATACCTTGTATTAAACTAGGGTTTAATAAATTTTTGTATTATATACAGAAGTATTATACATGTATTTTATATGTATTATACATATTTTATATGGTACATTTTTAAAATCTTTTATTTTAAAACGTATAGAAGTTATATTTACATGTATCATTTAGACTTACTTTTATCACTCAAAGACTCAACTCTTCTCGTTTGAAAATTGTAACAGATTTATAGAAATTCGAGAAGCTAAAATATATTTGTAGGCTGTAGATGCATAGCGTATAGGTCATATAGCACATTTTACACTATGGAAAGGAAAAAAATATTTTATAATTTATGTATTTATATAATAATAATATTAATACTGGCAATATTATTGTCAGTATTGAAAATGTAAAGCCATAAAGATAAATAATTGTGGCCACTAAGTACTCATAAATAAATTAGGATCAATAATTGATAATAAATTGATAGCAAAGAACTAATTATTAATATTTTAATGAGTATAAATTAAAAACTATATCACGTTTTCTTATTTCTGTGTTGACTGTATATAAAATATAAATACTATAAACAAAAATAAATAATAAATCTTTTTTTGTTAATTTTTGTCAAAAGAAAATAGAGAAATTAGAAAAATAACCTTTCTATTAGTACCTTCTAGAGGTAAATCCAGTTTCAAAAAGTTGCTGATCGAGACTTTTGAACCAGTATTTCTATATGAAAAAGTGTTCATAGGAAAAAAAATAAACATCATTGTAAAAACACTTAGTTTCTTAGCTTCACTCAGAATTTAAATTCCAATTGTACTAAATAATTCTATACAACATATATAATACCATGCATAAGATTTTGTACATATTTTATGCTTTAACTATTCTGCTTTAATTATTCTAAATAAGGTGTATAATACCACGTATTATACGATTTTATACATGTGTATTATACAAATTTACATCACTACATATACCTATATAGTGTATACATATTATTCAGTATAAAAAATGAATCCATATTGTGACAATTCAAAGAAGCAATTATTATCATTTGTATTCTTTTAATGAATACTATTTGAAGTATAGACAGGTTAGGTACTTATGAAATACGTAAAAGTGAGAAAATCTCACTTCAAGGATTATTTTATTATAATGAGACTTAAAAAAAAGTTTTTGATTATTTTTGTACAAACATTTTTTTATTTTATAAACCATAAAATATAAATAACTTATTTTTAACTAAAAAATCTTAATGAATAATTACATGATGAGATTAATGATTATTAAATAATAACAATAACATATTTAAAAACAATTTTAATTTTAATTAATATCACAAATCACATTTTTTAAATATATGGTCTTCTGACTATAATAAGTGTGGTTAAATAATAATCCCTCTGCTATAATAGTTATTGTAATGGAAATGTATGGTTAGCAAAAGTCATTTTGTATACAATCCAACATAAATTACTATACATTCTCTTTCCTGATCCCGATCCCATAGCTTTGTACATAATTAGAGAAAAGTCTCAAATAATGTTATAAATAAAACAATGAATTTTTAGCATACTAATGAAATTATGTTTTTATTCAAATGTACAAATAAAACTTATTACTCACATGGTTTCATTGGTTTTATTTTTATTTTTTTTTAGCCAATCTGTGTCGAGTACCAATGCAATTTGCTTTCCAAATTTTGTTACAGCAAATATATTCGATGGAATACCATAAATTTACTTATAAATCGTCTTAAGATTGATGTTCAAATTATACCCAGTTCCAACTGCAATTTACAATTGAGAAGCATTTTCTATACTTTTCACTCAATAGATAAAATGTTAAGTAAAATTGATTTTAATATTACTACGACGGTCAAGAGGAAAGAATGTTTATTTGATTTGTGGAAAATAAATCATACAAACAAAAATGATGGTGAAAAGGAAATTTTGGAACAAATGCCAAAAGAATGGATAAATTTATTAGAATATATTTCAATGGAAGCGTTAAGGAAAAATATATTTTTAGTGAGTAAAAGAGCAAACCAATGTCTAGATTCTCTAAAATTAATAACAATTAAATAGGTAACATTATTTTTAATTTAAAATATTATATTTTTTCGATTTAATAACTCTTCATTTCTTTATAACATGTAAAATAAAATATAACGTAAATCAAATTCAAGTATAATATTTGCAATAAAGAGTTCAATTGTTTAATTATTTTGTTCACATCAATGAATAAAATAAAAAGTATGTAACAACAATTTATATACATTTTCATTTAAAAATAGTAACTATCTGTTCTTCTTGATTTTAAAACGTAGATCTTAATTGATAGGCAGTTGATTTTGTCTTTTAACGGTTCATGAGATTCAATGAAATCGGAATTGGACATTTTTGAACGGGCTCCGACTCGCCGGATGTAACTGTGGCGAATCGGGAGGTAAACGTTATGTGTCCTCATGGTCGATGCTGATTGAAGGTCTTGTCAGCTCAATCATAGGAACATCATCCTAAACAAATATATGAATGTTACTACGAATTGGATTATCATATCTATCATATTCAAAACTAATATTATGATTTCATTACAAAATTCAGTAAGCTTCAATAATAAATTGTGTTTTCGGAGATTTTTGATTTGTATAAAAAAATATTTTAAAAAATCAGCTTAAGTTATATTTTTCAAAAAATGTAAATTAAAAATTACCATAAAATATATTACCTAAAACATAGGTATTTTCCATTTAACATAAGCTACGTTTTACAGCACAAGGAAAAAAAATGATACTGTATAAAAATTCCAGAATTAATAATAAAATATGTAGTGATAATATTAATGTTTCTTGTTTTTAATTCTGTTTGAAAATTGTAAAGTGTAAGTAGTTATCATATTATTAAAATATTACCACAGTTATTAACAATAATTACCTATTACCATTGGTGGAAGATAAATAAAAAAATTGTCTACTTAAAGGTAGTTTATAAGATATCTAGGGGGAGGGAGCTTTGAGTGAATTTAGGTTATTAAGTCTCCTCCCCCTAGTTCTGCCTGTGCCAGTTACTTACAATATGATGTGATACGTGATTTATGTGCATAGGAGCAGGTACGTATGTAGTGATCGGAGAGCAGCCATTACATGTTCGTTTCAATGTCGCTTTATGTTTGGTACCATCACACCGAATAGCATATCTCAGTTCTTCTGCCATTTCCGTACAAACAGATTGTTGCTATAATCGAAATAAAAATAACAATAAATACTTTTAGCTTTTTTTAAAATGTCTCAATCAATTTTACTTGATCTGTTGATTTCTTTTTGGAGTGCCAGCAGAATTCTATAATTGCTATAATCACAGCTACAGTAAGTCCGCATAAAACGAATACAAATACTCCACCTAATAACAAGACATTATCATTAATACTAAATTATGTATGATAGACTTATATTTTTTATCAAGCTAGAAATTTATTTTTAATTTTAACATTAAGCTCCATGATTCGTGTAATATTTTACAAATCACTGTAACAATTACGTGCGATACAAAACTAAAACTCATTTTTATTTCTAATTTCAGTCGGTACTAGATTAAATTAATTAATTTCATACACTAATTATACCAAAAAAATTAAAGGAACGTAAAATAAAATAAAGTATAGACGATAGAATACTTCGCACCATGTTCCATGGGTATTCTTCGCTCTTCGGGTTAGATACTCTTGGTGGGTTTGTTGAAAATGACGACTACTATAGTTCTTTATGTTATTAACTTCCTTTGCTCATAATCGTACTATTGAAGAAATGATTTATTGTGTCTTTAAAATTTAACACATCCACCAAGGGTATTTGACCCGAGAGAAGAATACTCACGGTGCGAAATATGTCCGACTTTATTGTCTATACTTTACTTATCTTTGCTTTCCTTAAATTTAATTCACTTTACTTTATTATATTTTTTTTTATCTAATAATTAAAAAAAGGGGAAAAAAATTATGAGAAAAAAAGTGATTATGTTTCTCATATTATTGTCTATGTTCAAATTTTCATAGTTTGGATTAAAAAAATAAACATCATTGTTAAAACACTAGCTTCTTCACTTCATTCAGAATCTAAAATATTATAAATTATTTCAGTAATAGTTGGTACCTAATTGTATTGTACATTTGTAATATGGTGCTTAATATATTTTAATAACATTTATGTTCCACATGAAAATGTGCAAAATAAAAATAAATACATTTTTCTATTGATAAAATATACAATTTAGTTAAAAACATATTTTATTAAAAAGTCTAATTGATTAACTTCAACACTTTTCAAAAACTTACCTAGATCGTTAAGATCCAATGGTTTTGGTTTAAATTCTTTTACTTTTTCGTCTTTAATACATATGTCGGCTGCATTTTTCCACCATTTATCATACAACATTTGTATGACACCTTTTTCTTGGAGCTCTAGTACGGCCAATGAAAGTTTGTCTCTCCAAACTGAACCTTTTGGTGTTGCTATACCATAACCCTTAGAATCTAGGAGGCCACTAATTTGCGTTAAATTGCAGTCTCTCTGTACTGCATAATCTATCATCGTTGATTCCATTAAAAACGCATAATTTCCTCCTAGTACTTTTTTCGTGCCTTCTTCATAAGACGATACAAATACTGATTGATGTTTTTCCATAAACTTCCACATTTTTTGGTAAATTGGTATTTTTGAATCCTGTAATTAAATATGTTATATAATTAATATAGTATGTATTAATTAGAATTGTTTATAATTTCTATTAAAAATAATAATTAGGGCTAGGATTTTTTAACAAAATAAATCTGTAAAAAGTAAGGTAAAGCAAAGCAAAGTATAGACAAGAAAGCCGGACATTCTTAGCTCTTCGGGTCAGATACTCTTGAAGGGTATGTATGATTAAAAAAAAAAACGATAAATAATTTCTTCAATAAGATGATTCTGAACGAAAAAAGTTAATAATATAAAGAACAATAATAGTCATTATTTTAACACTCACTAAGAGTATCTGACCTCTTCGGGCGAAGAATTTCCAGCTTTCTTGTCTATGATTTACTTAATTTCATTTTATTTTACTTTACTTTTTTTATCTAATGTATAAAGGGAGAGAAAAATAAATAAATGAGAAAAAAAATTGAAAAATGATCCAATTTTTTTTTCACATTTTCAAAATTTTCTTGCGCCAAAATATTTTTCATATTATTGTCTATCTATGTTTTAAAAAAGTTTTAAAGGTGTTTTTGTCAAATATTTTGGTAGTTTTCCCAAAAATTTGGAAAAACTGTTGAGAAATTCAAAAAATGACCTCTTTTTAAAGTACTATCTAGAGGAGTGTGTTAAGTTGGCCCCCCCACTATCACTTTTTTCACCAACTATTTGCGCACACCTAGTTTTTGCTAATCACTTATTATACCAAGCTCAGGCGCAAGGTTGAGTTAGCACAGCTATTTTAAATCGGGGTCCAACTTAACGCTAGCCCCCCCCTATGGTGAGAAATCATATTTTTTCAACAGGATTCAAAAAAGGATATACCTAGCACAACCATTTTTACACCTAGCGCAGTCTTGGTTTGATTAGGCACAGTGAACCCAAATTTGGGCGGCAGCCCCCCCTATTTTGGAAATTTAATTTTTTCTTAACGAAGTCCTATCAGAGATACATAGCGCAAAATCTATTAGAATGTACTTAAAAATCGACCAATTTACAGTCAATGGAATATACTAAAGTCGTGATTACCACCTACCTAATAAAAATATTATTTTCGATAATAGCAATCGACAATGAGTTCAAAATTACGTTGTCGAATTGAAAATTACTCGTTTTTATTATGGATCGCTTTCGTTCTCAGGCACTCTACTTCCAAACAACTTAACCACGTGTTGAGTAATAGATATGAGTCTAAAAAATGGACGATGGTCGATGCGCCGACTTAGGCCGGAAAATGTTGAGTGAAAACGAAGTTTGACTTGGCACGCCGCAATGCCTCCCCCCTCGCATCACCCGTTCACACAATAAGAGCACAAGTTGAAAACGGGTTCGCTAAATCGCGCAGGACTTTGAGGTAATCAGTGGCGCAACCAAGGGGGGTTCTGGACACCCCCTTGAATCATATTTATGGAAATTTTATTCAATAAGAATTAAAAAAAAAAGTCCTTTTAACTAAACAATTACAACCTCTATTAATTCAGAAATATTTAATGGTTAAAATAAACATAATATTGATCACTATTTTATAAAATATTTAACATTAGGTTATCATTAGGAGTTAGAACATCCATTACAAATCATAATTGGAAATAATGTATTACGATATAGAAGAAACCAAAAAACAGGATATCTAATCAAAATCAATAAATATTGTTGTTTAAAGTCTAATCAAATTATCGTTATCGATCTACAAACTATCTACAATGTAGGTAGGTGAAAATTTACTTAAAATTTATGTGTAATATAATATTTATGGTGAAAAATCCTTTTTAATTTTAGAGAAACAAAACAAACAAGCTTTAAAAATTCATATTGTCGAATATGCGATGTTAAATTTTATTTATCAGCTACGAATAACGTTGTAAAAATGTAAACTCAGAAAAACGACAGTTAGATTTTGCTACATGAAATTTTTATTAAATGAATTCTTGTAAAGTGCCCTCATAAACATTGATTATAATTTTATATTTAAAAAAAAATAATAAATACAGTAGAAATTTATAGGTTGGACACCTCCCTTGAAAAAACCCTAGTACTATAAACCAAATAAATATTTGGCTACTTGTTGAGTGCACAAATGTTGGCACCCGAGTAAAATACACATGCAGTCGTGTGGGAGCCCGGATTAAGTAGAGTATAATAATATTGTTAATTAGAATTATTTTTAGATTCTGAACGAAGTGAAGAAGCTAGTGTTTTTACAATGATGTTTATTTTTTTTTCTGTGAACAACTTTTCGTATAGAAATACTTGTCCAAAAGTTTCGATCAATAACTTTTTGAAATCCGATTCGCCTCTAGATTGTACTTTAAAGAGGTCATTTTTTGAATTTCTCAATTCTTCAATGTTTTTTTT
>JAIPRM010003128.1:0-27192 GCA_025469315.1 Stegophylla sp. TES_Ste_2020 | reverse complement strand
TTAGAAATACTCTTATTCGGTGTATATTATAAATATTCGGTATATATATTACTAATATGTTGTTTTATAATATCTACAATAAAAATATTCATTGTTTTCTCTTAAAATTATTTGTTCCGGAGATATTTTGACAGAGATATTGTAACAGGAGATATTTTGTGTTGGAGATATTCTGACGAAGATATTTTGACGGAGATATTTTTACCGGAGATATTTTGACGTGGAATCGGTTAGGATGTTTATGACTTCACAAATTTTTTTTTATAGTTTATTTATTTTAGTTTATTATTTTTAGTTTTTTTTTATAGGTTGTCCTACAACATTACATAGAAATTTGTTTTTTAATATCTAAACACACTTATCAAAATTTTGTTTTCAACACATTTGCATATTTTTCGCATGTAAGTGCATAATTTAGCTTTTTTTGTGATTTTATGTATTTATTTTATGGTTTTCTTCAAAAAGTAGCAAAATAAAAAATTTAAATTTAATGTAAGTTTGTTTATCTGTAATCTGTATTTTAAAACAAGTTATATAAAAATTGTCACTTGTTTATTGTCTGAAATTCTATATTGATATTCAAATATACGCATAAAATGTTCAATAAAGCTAGCTTATTGTAACAATCATATTTATCTTAAAATATTAACCTATTAGAATTTTAGAAACTTTCTTTGTGAATTGAAAATGAAATACTCATTTTATTGAAATAATTATTGATAAGACACCTGATGATGTTTCGAAGTCACAATTATCTAAAGTTTTACGGTACGTTAATGATTACGAAATAGTCGAAAAGTTTTTGAGATTTTCTGATGTTAGTGAAGACCAATCCTCCAAAACATTTATCAGTATCAAAACATTTATTTAATTTTAATTCTAAGTATGCATGTGAAGAAAAATTAATGGCCAAACTTATTATGGTGCAGCTGTTACGAGCTGTTATGTCCGGGTAACATAACGGTTACAATCATTAGTACCGTCAAAATATGAAAATGCCATTTTTGTACATTGCCATGTACATAAACTAAATCTTGTATTAAAACAGGCAGTTCAATTTGTTAAAGAGTGTAAAATATTTTTCCGACACTCTTTGGTTTATCGTCTTTTTTTTTTTCAAAATCAACCAAACGAGTACATGAACTTGATGATGAAGTCAAAAAACGTTTTTCATCTGTACTACTTTTTGTTTACAATATGTGCTAACTGCTAAGTAAGCAAAGTAAGTGTTATTATTATTTAAAATGGCATATTAAATATAGTAATATTATTATTCATAGATTTTTTTTGAATACAACATCAGTCTAGTACGTTTAACTTTGATAATTTATATGAAAATATTTTTTTTTGGCGGGGAGGGGGGGCATAATCAATTTTATATGCTAAACACTTTTAACGTATACAAAACCCACGCTGTGCGACTGGTACAATGGTTGTAAAGGGTGGAATTTTAAAATCTGTCCCCAGGTGGCATATTCATTAATCCGGCACTGCAATGAATATATTCTTCACTCCGTTCTCAATCTAAAAGAATATACAGTTCAATTGTAACTTAAACAACGTTCAACTAAACACTATTATTGTTTCGTTCGGAACTGAAATTTATTTAGAAAACACGTATTTAAGTACAATTATTTATTAAATGATTAGATGCTTAAAAGAAAACAATATAACTACAAACGTTTTATATCAACAAATATTTTCTTTTTTTTTAGCCAACAAATATTATAAAAACTTTAAAACATTGGAAACGAGGGATTCACAAGATTTTAATAGGGGGAAAAAAAATGTAAAATGAGCATCGATAATATTGTTTACATAAATTTTCTTGTACCCGGATAAATATACTGAATATGTAATAATTATTAATATGTAAGAACATGCAGTACTTATGAAAACTTGTGACCTCTAATCACTATTGTGAGATGCTTGAACATTTTATTCGGCCAAAATTGAACGACTTTTTTCATGAGTATGAACAACAAAATGTGTGGTTTCAACAAGATGGTGCAATAGCACACACAGCTCGTTGTTCACGGCGAGAAATATTTCCTGGGCATATTGTCTCCTCTGAGGTGATATTGGGTGGCCGCAATGTTCACCAGATTTGAACCCATGTGATTTTTTTTTTTCTAAGGATGTCTAAATATCTCTGGGAAAGCCCAAGTGCATCAAAATCGTCCACAAATTTTGGAAGTTCTGAAGGAGGTAATAATCCAGGAAATTACTGTTAACCTGCCCGAAATGACCCGTAGAGTCATAGAAAATTACCGAGAAAGGCTCAATCAGTGTTACGAAAATGAGGGTTGCCACTTATGTGATATAATTCTTAAAAATAATTAGTTTAAAATGGCATTATATGTACAGTTTATAGATACATTTTTTTTTAGATTCTGAACGAAGTGAAGAAGCTAGTGTTTTTACAATGATGTTTATTATTTTTTTTTTTTTGTGTACAACTTTTCGTATAGAAATATTTGTCCAAATGTTTCGATCAGTAATATTTTGAAACCGGATTTTCCTCTAGATTGTACTTTAAAGAGGTCATTTTTTGAATTTCTCAATTCTTCAATTTTTTTTTTTTTTGAAAAAACTACCCAATATTTGACAAAAACGACGGAAACCATCATTTTTTGATCCGAACTATATGAAAATTTAAACATATAGATAGAAAATAATATGAGAAAGATTTTGGAAATGTGCAAAAAAAATGTTGGACATTTTTCTAACATTTTTTTTCTCGTTTATTTTTTATATTATTAACTTCCCTCGTTCAGAATCGTATTATTGAAGAAATGATTTATCGTTTCTTTAAAATTCAATACACTCGTCAAGAGAATTCCACCCATCGTGCGAAGTATGTCCAGTTTTTTTTTATATATTTGGTTTAGTTTTTTATTAGTTTTCTTAATCAGGGAGTTTTTTTTACCACATCCTGTACTTAAGTGCCATTATTTAGTTTTGATTAAATTGAAAATTTATTCTTTTCAGAGATTATTTTTTTATTTTTTATTGAATTTTTTTGATCAATGATAATATAATGACGTTGTTTTCAGAATAATTTCCTCTCTATATTTTATCATCGTCGGACAACTCATTATCTCTAACTATTATATTCGTAGTCAAACTACGTTGTTGTTTTACATAATATTATTATGATTATGCATTTCAGTTAAACAAAATTAATAAATTGTTTTTCAATTGATAATCTACGTTAACTATTATCGGTTACTTAAATTATATTGTACATTCTTTCAAATTTATTTGAGTGATGTATTGTTAAAACACGGAGTTAACGCATATACGTCATGTCCGTAATATTCATCACTCTAGAAGTCATGAAGTATTAAGAATTCATAAGAATCCATTAAATGATTACTCTGAATTTCTAAAGAAAAATATTTTTATAGAGAAAAAGTTGTTTTAATTTTACGGTCAATTTCTCCCTTATTTCCATTTCTGTTGGGCCTTCGATGATCACTTGCACATAACTTAAACATAATAAATTAGCAAAAATACCTTGGTATAATATGACGTACACGTGTTACGTGTAATGTAAAAGTGGTGTGGTAGCATGGCGTGTGTTTCGTAGGAATGTTAGTAGTGAATCAATAATAATATAATAAAAACACTTTGTTATACACAATTTGTATAATTTTTTCATGTTATTATTATACTAAGTCAGTAGTTTCAAACTATGAACTTGGAGGACTCATCATTTTCAATTTTTAAATATACTGTGTTTTTGAATAAGATTTTTTAAATGTGGTTCCTACATTATTATTGATTATATCTCATCATTAATTTATTTTTGTTTATATTTGTTTTTGAACTAACAAACATTTTATCATGCTTTCTACGTTTTTTGTAGTTTTTTTTTGTCTTTGCTCATCGATTTTCTGTATTTAATTGCGACTTGTTTCAAACCTAAAATAAACGGTAAAAATATAAGGATAACAAAGGAAATCAATTGAAGTCTTGTCAGCTGTTACTATACGAAATAGTTTGTTGAGTATAAAAAAAGAGCTTTAAAAAACATATGAATGAATAGACAATTAAAATTTTTTTATTAATCAAACAGTTCATCAAATATCGAAAATATTCTGTATAGTATCTGACCCACCATAACACTAACATAGTAAAAAGTTTCTTAACACTTTGGGGTGTTCGTGTTCTTCGATCCTCAAGTGGGGTACTTTTGGTGGGTGTGTTGAATTAAAAATAAACGATAAATCATTTATTCAATAAAACGATTCTGAGCGGAACTTCAACTAATACATAATAATAATTATTAGTTTTGAAGCATTGAACTTAAACGTTGAATTAAAAATTACTTTGTTACATACAGAATTTTAAGAAAAACAATATATTCACTTACACCTAACGAATACTCCATAAATTATTTCAAATTACAATAAAATATAAACATCATAATAAAATAATAATAAAGCGGCTCTAATTATCGTAAATCAACATAAATTCACTATAAAATAATTAGTACTTATGTTTATTGTGTTGCCATTGGCAGATGGGGAAATCGCCCCCCCCCTCCAGAATTTTTACAATTTATATTAAAGTGCTCAAGGCGTGTAAAAACGTATCAATATAATATTTATTTAATCTATTTTTGTCAAGTCACCATCACCCCCCAAATTTAAGTCTTAAATCCACCCTTGGCCTCTGGTCAATCACGGTTGAAAAAAGTGTAAACAATTATTTTTTATTGGATAAGGTTTGAACCAGGTAACGTCGCATTCGAATTTGATGCCATAATCACTAGACCATAAGAACAGCGTTGAAAACCGCTGAAATAATAGGTATTTAATATAACGCCCGAAAACATTGAATTTTCAAAATTAAATAATTAGAAAATTATTTATGCATGCAGATTTTAGTTCACACCATAGTATTCAGCGTTTAAAAATACATAAGATAGCGAAAAAACATTACCAACCTTTTAGGTTGTTTATAAACTAGAAATACACAGTAAAATTTGTCTGTACTTTCTCTGAATTTTTTCAATCAAACCCTTGTCAAATGATTTATTATTAGTCCGTAAAAAATGTTATAAAATATTTGAAATGAAAATTCCCACCTAGGTACCAAGTTTCATAAAAATCGGTTGAAGCAATTTTCTTATATGTATATTAAAGTGTGTAATTTTAGATAAAACTAATGAATTTGAGTCAAAACGGTTGTAGAGAAAAAAATTTATTTACAATTTTTGAGATTTTTTAGATCATTTAGACATATATGTCAGTGTTTATATTAAATTTTCTAGTGTTAATATCGAGAATTAAAAATGTACATAAAAACTTACAAAAAACGAGAAATTTCTAACATTTTCAAAATTCTATTCTTAATTCAAAATAGATCAAATTTTTTTGAAATTTTTATAAAATATTTATGTGATCATTTTTAGTAGTTGCTGAAATTTTCAAGTTTCTAGCTACATTATTTTATAAGTTATATTAAAAACAATTTTAATTTTTATAAACATTCCGGTATAGCATATTTTGCCACTTTTTGCTAATATTTTCATACTTGCTTTTGGAAAAAGTATTGAGAAATTTGAAAAATGTCTTGTTTAAAGTACCATTTGGGTGTGATTTCAGATCTGTATAAATATTGATTCAAACTTTTGGACAAGTATTTCTATATGAAAAAGTGTTTAAAAAAGAGATAAAATATATAAATATACAATGTATATTATACATCATTGTAAACCATAAGCTTATTCGCTTCGCTCAGAATTTAATTTCATAAACTGTAAGGTATTTCCAATATTAAAATGTTTAAATTATTTTTATCATTTTACATAAAAATAATTTGTAGCAAAAAATGTAAAAATCATATTGATGTAACAAAAACTATATAACATGCTTAAAATAAATTTAGGAAAAACAAAATAATATATTGTAAATTAAAACAATAAACTTATATCAAAATGTCATTTTGATTTGATTAAAACTTATCGTCAAACATATTCTTAAAAAGTATTTAATATAGGGTGACCATTGAAATGAGCCTAATTCAAATGAGATTGTCCCTTTTTTGTGCATCATATCCATTGTCTGTTTGCCTCTATGAATTATGAATATTTTTTCTTTCGATTTTAAAAGGTACTCCCGTACTCCCATCTCATCCCGTTATTGTCATAAAATTCTGTGTTCAAATATTAGCATAATCAATTGCCTAAACAAAAAATGCGAAAATAACAGTTTTTTGGTTTTATATTAATATATAAATTCAATTCTAAATCTAAAGTCGAAATAAAATTGATGGGATTTGAAAAATTAAATGGGAATATATCGGATATATTGTCATCTCATAAAACAGAAGTCTAATAAACAAAATGTCAAATATCTGACAAAATGATTGCCTTTTCAAGGGATAGTTTGTTGAGAATATAGTGACAATTTGACATAAATTGATGTGATAATATATTTTATCAACGAGATGGAAGAATTGTTGTCGTCGTAGAGTTTTATGATTGAGATTCGGGTGTGTGTGTCGCTTATGTCAACATTCTATATTTGATCCCGACAATTGAGTGTGAAAAGTGATTTTCAAAATAAAATGTAAATTGCTCTCTTATTGACAGTACGTTGGTACAGGTAGAAAAGCCGTATTTTATAAGCTATATCGTTAGTCTTACCGACATTTAAATAAGTACATTCTCGATCTCGAGTAATAATTAATTTTTCTGTAGTTTAAATATACCTACAGAAAACGAACGCTATGCTCCAAGCGATTATCTTCAAAGTTATATTCTAGTGAATTAATCCAAAAGATTACTTCTTACATTCGTAAATACGTCATATAATCAGTTTTTGGTTTTTAAAGTGAGTAGTGGTTATATAAAATTTAAAAAATAATTACTATAAAACTATATTATCATTGATTATACTTTAAACAGGGTAATCCGATATTTATTATTATTGCGTTAAAAAATAACATAACATTTTTTTATTAAAAATATAATTGTGTCTAAAGTATTTGAGAGCTAAATTACGAAATTACGAATGTGTACACCAATCTATGAAGTAGAGATTTTAAATTGAATTAAATTTGAAGTAACCACTTATAATAATGACTACTTAGACTAAGAAAAATAAATTAAATGAAAATTTGTAATTAAAATAAAAAATAATATTATTCATTTGGTTTAGTTTTTAAACAATTTAAGTACTTATACTGTATGAATTTCAACCTATTCATTTGAGTTAATCAAATTTTGTTTTTATTTAAGAAGTTGGTTAAAAATATTTAATTAAAAACCCAAATATTTATTAATTAATTATAATTTACGCATATTTATTTATCATTGTTTTTTTTTTTAACAATTATTAATTAGAATTATGACGAAATTCGTTAGTTCTACTTAAAATTATACATTTTAAAATACATAAAATAATGTTGGTTCAGCCGATCTTTTTGAAACTTAGCATCTAGGTGGATAATTTCATTATAATTATTTTGATGCAATAAAATTTATAACGGACGAAAAATTAAACATTTTACGTGGGTTTGATTGAAAAAATCGGAGAAAGTACGGACAAATATTATGATATACCTACTTGTTTATGAACACTAAAGAAGGTTGCTAATGTTTTATCTCCATCTTATATATTTTTCGACGCTGAATATGATGGTGGGAATTAAAATCCACGTGCATGAATACTTTTCTAATAATTATTCTATTTAGAAAATTCAATATTTTCGGTTATTATATTAGATAAATACCTATTATTTCAACGGTTTTCAACGCTGTTCTTGTGGCGTAATGGTTGAGGCATCAGATTTGGATGTGACGGTATTAGGTTCGAATCTCATCCGGTAAACTAAATATTTTATACTTTCTTCAACCGTGACTGACTAGAAGCGACAAAATAAATAATATTAGTACTAAGATATTATAGCGAATTAATGTTGATTTACAATAATTAGAGCCTCTTTAATATATTTTATTATAATTTGAAATTATTTATGGAATATTCATTAGGCGTAGGGAAATATACAAAAAATTTATTTTAGTTTTTAGTTTTTGATATAGTTATGTAACAAAATAATTGTTAGCACTGCATTTTTATTTTATTGTTATTATTTTTTTAGTTAAATGCGTGTATATTAGTATAATATGTTAGATGTACAATTACACAGACATGAATTAATTTTATTATTTTAATCAAATTCCGACCATTTGATAAGACTAATCCTTATTATTAAGTAATTTTTTAAATAAATTTGATCATTTACATGAATAACGAATTGCACATGGCTTATTCTATTATAAAATCACAAATGTTAAACATATTGAAAATTATGATTATTGTATGTTAAAAATGGAGCTCCGCATAGAATCGTTTTATTAAAGAAATGATTTATCGTTACTTTAAAATTCAACAAACACGCCAAGATTATCCCATCTGAGGTGTGAAGAACACCCCTAGTGGCAAAGTCTACACTTTTTTTACATTCGTTTGCCGTATGCTATATCGATTTTACTCAACTTTCGGAAGGTTTTTCATAGTTTTTGGGAAAATTACTGAGAAATTTGAAAAATTACCTCTTAAAAGTACCAATTAGATTCAATTTCCGAGCTAAAAAATTATTGTTTGATACATTTGGACAAGTATTTTCATATGAAAACGTGTACTGAGTTATACACAAAAAAAAAAAAAAAATTAAAATAAATAATCATCATTGTGAAACACTAGCTTCTTGGTTTCACTTTGAATATAAAAATAAACGCGGTTTTTGATAACATCTACGTAGTGTTGAGTTCAGATAGTAAAAATAATATCTAGATAAATATTATATAACTAGCTGAATAAACATTATAGATAAATGTGTAGGTTGAATATTAATTTTTATCTAGATAAATACGTGGATAACATGTTTTTTTTTTTAATTTTTACCTTATAATAAACGTTTTATTGAATTATTAATTATCTGAGATTATCTAAGTAGTGTGATTAATCAAGGTATAGCCAAGAAGGCTTATTTTTATGCTAAAAATTTATTAGAGATACCAATAAAAATTCATATATATATATTGAGTGTTCAATATACTTGTACAGTACCAACTTTAATGTATGACGAACACGGAGTGTATCTACTTAAAATTATAGTAAGATTAGGTTACGTCAGAGAAGATAGTTCACACATATTTTCTGGTTTAACCTTGAAGCCATTAAAACAAGATGTTTAATATTATATTTAAACTGTAAATAAAAATGTAGTAATAAATGTTTGATGTGAATTGACTAAATGAGTAAACGGTTATTGAAATAAATACGCGTATTACACAAAGATATTTATCTAGATATTTATGTAGATTTCCATAATTTTTATCTTAAATGCCAATTAGATATTCCTTTATTTATTTATCTAGATATGATGTAGGTACCTGCTTCATTTTTATGTAGATAAATCATTTAAATATTACTCAAAACTGCATCTACGCTCAAAAATATAAATATGTATGCATACTTTGTCGATTTAATTTTCTGTATCTCGTAAATCGTAATATCCTTTTGTTGGATATTTTTTATTATATAACACGTTTCGTGTTTACACTGTAAGTTATTGTATCTTCTGTGAAGTACATATAACGATAAACCGAGGTGAAACTAGATTATGCAAAGTGCTCTCGTAAATCCTAAACCAATAATGTAACACGAAATTGAAGAAAGCTTTTTTTTTCCTTTACAATTTATCAGTGGGTTATGAACCTAGCTAGTATTATCATCTGCAAATTTGTTTTCCCCGAATCATTGCCGTGGGCGCAGATCTGGGAACTTGTTGACTTTGCATATTCGTGATAAACCATCGTGAATACATGAATTAGAATGAACCACAAATTTGTTTTAAGATCTAATAACGTTAAATATAATATTTAATTTTGTGAATTTTTCCATGTGTAAAACATTTTTATCATGCATAATATTATTAAGCAATTTATTGTATTTTACAACATTTTAAACAATTTTTCGTTCCACCGGTAATAATCAAATACAGATAATTTGTGTCATTCATAGTTAAAAAGACGTTACACCCACATGTGTTGTCTTACCAATGCACAACAAAGCTAATTTACGTTTTGCAAAACCAATTTTGTGTTATTAGTTTTAATTTTAGAGTAATTTAATAATATTATCAAACATTAATAATACACAGCAGTTGAGAAATTAAACTTTACTGACGCCGACAGTTCCGATTATAAAACACTATATCCTTTATATTCCCTATAGCCCGCAGTTGATAAATAGCATAGCTTATCCAATATTGATTATACTCATCAAGATAGCATAGTAAACGATCGTGTTTAATATTTTAGTTCATATAAATAATACATTTATTTTAAATATTTAATAACGTAATAGATAATATAATATTATTATTTAACAATTTGTTAAAAAACGTTATCATTTCTAATTTAAAAAAAAAGTAAGTATGTTTAAATACCTCCACCTTATTATGAACGATATTATTTCCAGGGCCATACAATGATGTCATTGAAAAGGCAAATTTTTTTAATTTTTTATTTATTTTTGAATAATCGTTTGTTTTTACTCATTCGCAGGACTTGAAAATCTTTTCGACAATTATTTAAAAGACTCGAGTCGATGATTAAAAACGAGTTTCTATTTTTTCTATTCATAATGTGTGCATTTTTCAATACATTTAAATATTTATCATATAGAATTTTCTCTTTTTTTCGAAGAGAAAATTGTTCAAATATTTTTGACATTGACTCGCTTTCACGTGCTGCACAAGATGCAAAACCTGCGTCTATTTTAATATATGCGCGCATAAAGGTCGGTCCACCGAAATGCCAAACGGTGATTTCATTTTATTATTTCTTAGAAATCTGTCGATTTTTTTTTTTTTTCAGATTACACGTACCATCAGAAATCGCTCCAATATACGCACCCCGTTTAAATAGGTAGACGATAAAAATATATAATAATACGATATTATGTGCTGCGGGAAAATGAAAAGTCGGAACGTGCGAAAATATGTGCCGCAACGAACGGGGTCTGCATTCTTTTTAGCAGCGGCGGCGGCGGCGGTGTACATGAAACATAATATTTTGTGCCGACCCAAGCACTCGCGGCGGCGAGAAATAAACCGGAAAAATATTGCGAACGCGTACAAATCGAGCTGTCTGTGCACAGCGCACGATAATAATAATATTATTATAAACGACGCGCGCGCTATTCAACGTCACCGGATTATGTAATATAATAATAATAATAATAATAATAGTAATAATACCTACGCGAAAATGGTATTATTATTATAATAATATATCGGTAACGCGATCAAAACATGGAGGAGTCGAGCAGCACAACGCACGACCAATAATTCAAAATCGAGGATTTTAAGTGTACGCGAGGCATCGTGTGATACGCATAATAACACGTGTATAATATTATTATGTGTACGCCCTAGATAATATTATGTATTGTAGGCGTGCGGGTTTCAGGGTAGATAATAATTAAATTACAGTCAATGTTCGAATTGGAAAAATGGAAGAAGGGGTACTCTGGGGTTTTTAATAAATAATAGCGTCCCCCCAAACTAAATAATTCATATACTAATAAAAAATGTAATTCTTTATTTAGCGTAGGGTGACCATATTTAAGAAAATAAAATACAGGACAAAAATATTTTTCATAATATTTTTAAATAAATAAGTATTTATTATATATATATGTATAAATATTTTTTTTTAAGTTTTTGAATCGTGAAAAAGTATAATTTTTAAACTACCTATTATTTATTCACATAAAAATATTATTTTAAAAAACATAAAATAACATAATTAAACTAAATTGATACTTTTTAAAATTTCTTCAAATCCTTTATTCATGTACATTGTATACTTTACTTTCTAAAAAAAACTTGTTCATTCATTTTACGATTATAATTGATCTAATGGTATCCACAAGATCTCTAGATTCTTACATTATTTTATTCAATAATTTCATTTCAAAAATTTTAAATCAACAGTAAGTCAAAAAACGGGATTAATATGGGACAGACTTTTATTAAATACAGGACAAAAAGCATCCTGAGAGAAGTTTGCTAGGACAACAGGATACGGAACCGAAATAAAGGACAATCGATCGATCGATCGAGCTTAATTTAGCGTTAATACCGTTTGCAGTGCATGAGCAGCCATCGATCGCTCGATAAAGAATATAATATTAGACACTAAGATTTCAAATGAAAATCATGTTAATAATTAAGTTAATAATTATCACGAATACCTAACATATAATTTTTGTTATGGTTTTGAACAGTGCTTGAATTGGAAAAAGTGTGTACTTCGCTCGTCGGCGTGTTCTTCGCACATCGGGTGGGATTCTCTTGACGGGTGTATTGAATTTTAAAGAAACGATAAATCATTTTTTTCAATCAAATGATTCTGAACGAAGAAAGTTAATAATATAAAAATAAATGAGAAAAAGAAATGTTCAAAATTTTTTTTTCACATTTCCAAAATTTTCTTGCATCAAAATCTTTCTTATATTATTTTCTATCTATATTTAAATTTCCATATAGTTCGGATCAAAAAATGATGGTTTCCGAGTCGTTTTTGTCAAATTTTGGGTAGTTTTTTCCAAAAGAAGAAAAAAAAAATTAAAAAATTGAAGAATTGAGAAATTCAAAACATGGCCTCTTTAAAGTACCATCTAGAGGCAAATCCGGTTCCAAAAAGTTGCTGATCGAAACTTTTGGACAAATATTTCCATACGAAAAGTTGTACACAGTTGAAAAATAAAATAAACATTATTGTAAAAACACTAGCTTCTTCACTTCGTTCAGAATCTAAAATATTTAGCAAGGGTTCTCTTAAAATTTTATAAAATAGTAAAAGGAACTCCATCCCTCTGCGCACCCCTTCAATTCGAGCATTGATTATAGTTCATAATACACGACGCGGACGCGGATGTGTGTCGACGGTGTGAGGCACAAACGGTGTTCGAAAACAACGATTTAGTGGTCTGCAGTGGAACACGCATAGTGGCCAAATATAATAAATTTAGAGCTCAGATGTTTATGACCTGAATTTTACTACTAATATGTGCATTTAAAAACGGCAAAATATGTAATTATATGGCCTTAAAGTTCAAATATACGAGGATATATTTTTTTAAACAAATATTTGCAAAATAATTATATGCTAGTAAAATGTATAGTAGATTTAGGACAATGTGATGAAAGATAATATATCGGAGAAGTCTTTTAGGCTTAATATTTATCGAAATAGTTATTTTTATGAGTGTCAAATATAATAATAAACAAGGGTACTCATTTATACTTTCCAAAGGGTTAATTTTAAAAATAAATAGTTTATAGAGGTATGCAGTTAAGTTTTCAAGTTAATTAACAATCAAACAAATTTCACATTTTATTTATTTCCACGCAAAATCGAAAGTACCATGAAGTATCAATTCAACAAATAAGCGCTCACTAAAATAGCTTTTCATCAAAACAGCCCTTTACCGATAAGTATTCGTGGAATAGACAGGGTACATTCTTTGACAAATAGTGTGACGTTACATAAACGTTTTCGAGCACTACCTTTGTCATCACAAATGTTGATTATCACTTATTCATAAACTGTCATATTTTGTTTGGTAGCAACAGTACCTATAATTTTATGAATGATACATTTAAATAAATAATAAAGAAAGATGATTATTACATTTGTCACAATTTACGTGTATCCATTAGTCATTTTTATTCTTACCAGTGTTATGATAATATTATTACATATTTATGTGTATATATATATATATGTATGATAAATGATAAATGTCTACGAGTAATAATGAACCCCAATTCCTAAAAATAAAAAAATAAATATTCATACATATATAAACGAAAAATGTGTAGGTACATTTTATTACTACGAAATTATATTTTACTTTTTTTTATTCATTTTAACGCGAATGTTTTTCGCTTATACATATTATTATTATTAAGTACTACCATGAGTTTCTGCAATCGACTGGAGAGTACCTATAATTCCGCATGAAATATGATGTTCATAAATTTCAGTCACTCTAAACTTGCAATAATTAGAACTGGGGTTTCGATGAATTTTTTTTTGGATTAAAAAAAACCATTCGTTCGTAAGTGGATAAAATATATTTAGGCTACATGTCTGGTTACTTCAATAGAATTTTGAATGATATTTTTGAAAACTTTTGTGGACTTTTTTAATGAACTTTTATTCGTAATTATTTTCATATTAATAGATATTATACAACCTACATTTTGGATCGATTATGTACAACGAAACTGGGTAATTAAAACGATGGCTTTACATCGTGAGGCTATACATGGTTACTATGTATGCATTAATAGAAATATGTGTTATCTTAACAGTAAATTATAAATATTTTATATGAAACACAAAAAATAATGTTTTACCAGACATTACAGTCTGTGATAATTTATCATCGTACTTGGCAAGATGATAAAGTTGCCGGGCAGTCATTAGTTATCAAGTTAAGTTACAAGTTTTTTTTTTTTAATATTTTTAAATTTACCTAGTTTAAAAAGTATATTATGTTGAAAAACAAATTTGTTAATAAATGAGTTACTTCTGTATTATAAATGATTTTAACTTAACTTGGTTAATGGTTATTTAATTAAAACTATTGCTATAATTTATAACTAAGCAAATTTTAAGTTTTTGGTAAATAAAATAAAAATTAGTCATTATTTTATGTGAGTATCGCTATGATTGAAATATTTGTATGAGATAAGTTAAAAGTAGTTAAATAAAAAAACAAAATAGCAAAAAAATTATTAAAATTTTGAATTCTGAACTTAATTTGATTACTATTTTTTCTGAAAATACGTAAAAGAGTTAATCATATTTATTCTATTTAAAATTAACTTTAATTTTTCTCAGTTTATTTTTAATAATAACTTAACTTCAGATCATTAATAAATTGGTTAACTATTAATATGTAGGTTTTTAAATGATATAATTAACTATACAGTTGTGAATTTTTTTATAAACTCTAACTGTTGTTATTGAAATTTGTACTTCAACGGCAATATGCTATTTTTCCATTGCATTGTGAATAGATCAAAGGTAGTATGTTCAGTTAAATTCCTTTTATATTGGTGAAACTAAAATAAAAATGTATTTTATTGCATATGTACCTTCAATAGCTACATATTAAACTGGTGTGTACTATATTAATAATATGACTGCTTAACTATAGGTTAGGTAGCGAATTTACCTATATAATAACGTATTTGGGAGAATCAATGTGTATTTGGATCTGTAATAACATAACTTTAGTTAGAATAGATGACAAAAAATTCATAAAGAGTAAATTATTTAAAACTCAATTTTATTTTAAACTGCCTATAAAAATATATTTCCATTATTAGGTTTCGGGACGTATATTCTCTTTATCACTATGTTTACTTTAATTAATGCAATTTTTGTTGAAAAAGATCGATTAAAAAAAAGACATCTGTTTTTATCAAGAAACAATAATTTTAATGGTTTCACATTTAAGAACCTAATTAATTTTACTAACACAGATAATTTACGTATTTTGGTTAGTTATCTACCAAAATTTTTTTAAAACCGTATTTAACTTATACGGGTCATAGCGCAAGCTTTGACAAAACTTTGCTGAAAAATATTTCATTTCCGGTCAGCAGTCCGTAAAGTTATATATCCAACGCGTACTCGTAATTATTTAACATGAATCTAGGTTATATGGTCTCGGTAAAAAATTCCAAAGACAAATGGGCCACGGAAAATTAGTTCAACAAAAAAAGTTCAAGTGCGAAAGTGGAAAAGAAGAATTCACGTCATTCAAAAACTTTTGAAAATAAATGGAATGAAAATCACAAAAAAATTTAATCTTTTCTTAGATTTGGATCTTGAACAAGATACCTGTCTCAAACACACTATTATATTTACTATAGTGACTACAAAGGACCTGTGTCCTTATGACACCTTATGACATCGTTGACTGGGTCAACGTGAGTGTACATTACAATTGTTATTGCTTTTATTTCGTTATAGCCAAGATCGGTCCTTAAAGGTTATTTGCTTGACATAAATTTTATCGGAGTAGATACTACAGATATTCATTTCATGTTAAAACGACTTCAAATAGGAAATTTTAATACGCTTACTTAAATTAATTAATTAGTTCTTTTCTTGTTTTTTCCCTAGTAATTTTTTTTTTTTTTACTTTACTTTGTGACGACAAAAGCCACTGACCCACATTTTTGTTGCATAATTTTTTCCTCTGTGTGTGTTTGCATTAGAGCTAAATCCGAAATTAATTTTACCTTTATATTTTATGATACTGTATTATGTAATTAACTAGATAAATTTTGGATTTTATCATGAACATAATTTTTATTTTTTAAAATTTGTTGTAACTTTTAATTTTTTTTTTTTTAAACGATTAAACGAAGAGATGTAATTTTATTAAAATGGTTTATTCTGTGTTGACAGTTTTGAAGTTATAGAAAAATATTCTAAGCTCACAAATAGATTTAAACAATACAGTAAATAATAACATGAATTTTATCCTCCAGTGACTAAAGCATTAAATTTTTCCAAAGCCTATTGCTTCAAGTCGGCTTTACGATTAGGGTTCCAGGTAAAGAGTCGTTCAGTTGTATCTGAACATCCCCGGATGTCGGTACCTTTTATCATGGGAGTAGCATACCCTGATTAAATGGCTAGACTTAACTCTAGACAATGCTTACATTTATATTTACTTCATTGCAACACAAAGTATTAAAAATCCATAAAATTATTTGACATAATATTCTCTGATATTCTTTATCATACGAAATATTCTTTTTTTTTGTGTTATATTCTCAAATATGCAAATATCTCAAATATCAAAATTAGGTATTTATTTATATGCTATACGATTTGAATAGATTTTAAATTGTCATCTATAAATACACTCAAAAAATAAATAAATATGTGATAGATTTCCTATTATTCCGACCTCTAGTTAATATAATAGCTACAAATAGTTAAAAAAAAAAAATGTATAAGTAATGTCAAAAATTAGGGTTGTAAAGCCAGGAAATAGTTGTTTGTAACTCTTCTTATTTTTGTCATCTATGCACTGGACCATAATTTTAAAATTTTGAAGTTATTTATTCAGAACAAGTTTCATTGAAAAAAAAAATAAAAAATAATAATAATAACGTATTTTATACCATAGTTTGGTCGGGCGTTTGAATATTATTAAATATTAGTTAATTAAGAGCAGTGGCGGCTCTTTGGGTTTACAAAAAGTGGAGCACAAAAAGGTTACGATATGAGTGGAAAACAATTTTTTGCACATAGTAAAATAATATATATTTATTTAGTTTTAAAAATATTTGAATGGTAAGATAAAAATATTAATTTTTTTTTTTTTTTTTTAGTACATTGGTACTGTACTTATCTATGGTAGTTAATTGACAATATATATATCAATTGATATTTTGAAATGCATAATCATACAATTTAAAAACGCCGTAGCTCGATTAAAACTGATTTGATGTACAAATGATTGTGCTCCAAAATATAGTGTGTTATCGGGAAACTTGTCAGTGAATGTAAATAATATTAGTACGGCCACCCTATGCTCAATTTTTTGTTCCACGCCCGAGATAATCGAATTATTACACTTCTTACCTAAATTAATATGGTCAAATTTCACTCGGGTAAAAATAGATAAAATAATGGAACTGCATTTGGGTAGAAAAAGTTAATATATGAAATAAGTTGCTCATTTTCCTTCCCACTTACAGATTTAGGAATGACTTGTTTTCTTTTCTCAAAATGTTAATTTTTTATATGATTTTTATCAATAACTGTATAATCTATATAATATTAAGGACATTAAGGTACTTATGTAAACTTGGGCTCTGCTACAAAATATCAAATAAATAAATAATATAATTTCTATGTGTCTAAGTACAGGTAGTTCACACAGTACACTTTTTACTATCACAGTACTTACCGATTTATTTAACTGTATCACTTGTACTAAAATAAAGTTAGAAAAGCCAAACGTTAGCTATTTTTTTAATACATTTTTTTTCCGAATTTCCTAGCAGTTTTATACATATTATACCAAGATATTAAATAGTATACATTTAAATTAAGTGTATTTTTTTCATATTTTTGTAGAACACAAATTTTTCTCGGTCTTCATGCATTCGACTATCGCCCGTTTTTGATCCAAGTGCAATTAAGAGAAAAATAAGAGGAATTCGACATTACTCTCTGCGCCTAATCCATTTGTTAATAGATAAGCTTGCCAACAACAAAATCTGTATTTTTTTTTTTTTTTTAATAAGTAATTTTTGAATTAATAACTACGAATATAGTAAATAATAACTATAAAAATCTAATAATTTTTTTTTTTATGCACAATTTTGGGATGGTTCACGTAGTTCTATTGACCATAGCATGGACTTAATTTAAAAGGATTACTAAAATCAGGATAAGGAACTCTATTCAATGATTTTTATTAAAATATTAACTAATATATCTTATCTATACGAAAAATTTCCATAAGGTCCAATTTGCAGTCATATTTAAAGCACTGGCATATAAAATACTGCCATATGGATTTTTTTTTTTTTTTTTATTAATTTTTCATTATCCGGTCATTTAGATGGACCCAGGAAAATAGTGCAGCTACGTTGGTGGATGGACGCTTAAGCATTTGCCGACTAAATTTCCGTTAAATCCGCCACTGGAAACAGTATAGTAATAATGTTAAACAATGGTGCACGAAATAATACAATATTAACGCAGTCAGACGAATGGCCGCAACAAACTATGACGTGACTAATGCGATCGCGGATTCGAAATTTCGGTGACATAAACGCATAAATACATAATACAATACCTATATAATATTAATTATAGTTTGCTGCTACACGCACACGAGCGTGTGACACTGAATTCGCGTCGTTACCCGTGTAACAGTGACGTACCAAAGCATGGGCTCTAACCCCTCTCTCTCCCAACCACAAGTCTCAACTCCTTCAACTAAACAAAATAAAATTGATACTCGTTTCAAATTAAATTTTATTGATAGATGCATTAGTCAATAACAAATCATTATAATTTAAAAGCCAGCTCAAAATCTATATCTTTCATAGTTATATTTAATGTCGTATATAGGTACTAGGATGACCATAATAAGAAATAACGTAACATACAGTTCAGGCAGAACTTAGGCTTCCAGAAGTTGTTTGTATAATTTTTATATTTCTTCGCAAGAATAGTTAAAGTTATTTTAAATTTGTTTAATTTTTTAAATAAAACAATTATTTAAAAATATTTTTTTGAGAATTAAAAAATTTTTGTTGAAATGATTCTGACTTTTAGATTTTTAATGAAGTTAAGAAGCTTATGTTTTTAAAATGATGTTTATTTTTTTTCTTTTATTTTTTTCTCTTTCTGGAAACACTTTTTCGTATAGAAATACTTGTCCAAAAGTTTCGATCAGTACCTCTATAGAACCGGAATCGTACTCAGATGGTACTTTAAAGAGGTTATTTTTTCAATTTCTCAATATTTTTTGCAAAAACGGGGAAAAACTGTCAAAAAGTTGATGAAAAACGGCAAAACATACAATTACCGCAATTTCCGTAAAACTGAAAATTACTTTTTGACATAACTTCTAAAATAATGCAGCTAGAGACTTAAAATTTTCACCAACCACTAAAAATAGTTACGAAAAAATTACATAAAATCGTTACTATTTCAAAAAGATTTGAACAGTTTTGAGTTGAGTACAGCATTTTGAAGATTTCGGAAATTTATCATTTTTTGTTAGTTTTTATGTAATAAAATTTTTGTTTTTTGATATTAAGACTTGAAAATTTAATATGATCTCACTGACATATATTTAATGGTAACGGAACCGGCCTATCACGTGACAGTTCCGGGGTTCGATTCCAGCCCGGCACTCCGAATTTTCGCATTTTTTTTTTCTTATATTATTAACTTCCTTCGTTCAGAATCGTTTTATTGAAGAAACGATTTATCGTTTCTTTAAAATTCAAAACACTCGTCAAGAGAATCCCCACTCGACGTGTAAAGAACACCCCGACGAGTGAAGTACACACTTTGTAGTCATCATTTTCCGTCTAACAATTTTGTATTATATATTTTTTACGTACATTTCGTGTTGTGTTTAATACTTTTGGTCGCGTCAACAAAAAATCACAAAAGCTATAACAAAATACAAGATTTGCTTTGATAGGGGATAAAAAAGCACTAGAAAATAATTTTTTCTATCGTCAACAGCGTATAGAAAATATTCTCTCTGTTGGTGCATTAGTTCTAGGTTATATTAAAAAATGAATGTTTTAAAATTATTGTACAGAACCCTAAAACAATTTTTATTCTTATTTTGCTTGCAGAAAAATGTATTATCCAAAAAATTACAATAATTCTGTGTGACAGTTTATGTTATGTTATAACAAATTCTAATATATTATATGACAAAATAAGTAGGTACCTATTCGATGTTTCTCCTTAAAAATTTGACTATTCTTAAATTTTTATTTTAACTCATATTTTAAGATTTGCATACCACATTTCGATAATTTTAGTCCAAAACTGTATCATTTTTTCTTGTGTTGACAAGTACGCCAGATTCTTTTTACACGGATAATATTGTGAAAGAACGACTTTAAAACGAGATCACTTTGAAATAATGGGACAAAATTTGTTGAAGCAAATCTATGTACTTTTTTTGTACATTTCGTGTATTTTAGATTTCGAGTGGAGTGAAGAAACTAAAGTTTTTAAAATTATGTTTTTTTTTAAATTTTTTCTGTAAACACTTTTTTTTATAGATTTACTTGTCCAAGTAATTGTATTTTGGTGGGAAAAAGGACGTTTAGGCCATCAATATTGTTGTTGAGCCCCTCCCCCCCCTTAAATATGCCACAGATATTAGTATTATTTTTTAAATTAATCGAGTTAGTAAAAATACACGACAAGGCAGTATATAATAGTTTTAATGAAATGCTATTGTGCGCCAATAAATACTATTTATTACCTATAATGAAAATTATAAATGAAAACTTTATTTCCAAGTATAGTCTGTTATGAAATAAACATCAGGTTTAGGTGCATTGTATTCAAAAGATAAGTATTATAATTGACATAAGCATATTTTGAATTGAACGCCTTTAGTTAATTATTTGTATAAATAATTAATGCTCTTTACATTGTGATGCATTTCAAAACGTATTATTTCATTTGATAAAATTGTTTTCATTTTTTCTGTGTTGAAATAATATGTTTTATAAAGTGATTTTGTAAATGACAATATAATATTATTCTGTTTTTCATAAAGTTGTAACATTAATTTAAAACTTAATTTGTATCACGTAGGTAAACATTATTAACAGGACTAATAGAGACCATGGAAAGAAAATATAAAAGTTTATTCATTTAAGTTTAGTCTGGAACACTGATGGCTCATGGAAATAATAATAAAAATAATAAAATAAACGGAGACTTATAATTAACTAAATATGTGATCGTGTATCTCAAGGATGTACATGTAAACGCATCTGTATCTTAGGTACAAAAACTGCATGTCTAGTAAAAAAGATTCGAAATACATTTGCTTTTCGTTAGTCATCTCATAACTTATGATAATATTAGTTACCTAAAGGAATTGATTATTCCAATATTTAAAATACTTGTAGCTACTCATTAGATTTATTACATTTATTTCACCGGTTATAAAATTTTGTAATGTAGGGATTGATAACAATGTAATACGACTCATTAATTATGTTATATTTTAATAATTTTCTAAAATATTCACAAAAAATATTTGTGGCCTAAGTATACAAATACAATTCTTGTACTTAATGTTTGTTTGACCAAAATAATTATTGAACGGAAATCTAGCGTTTTTATTTAGATAACAGCATAACAACAACGAATTTCAATGAGCTGAGTTGAGTTTTTTTTTTTAATATTTGTTTGTTTCGTATCTCAACAGTAAGGTTAGCTAAATAAAACTTAAATAGTCATCTGGTGTAAAAACTTTCCAGACACAATTCCGAACGGCTGTTACTTTTACGATTCATCCTATAAGTCTGATACTAACTTACCACATCATGTCAACTTTCTTACCTTAGAAGATATCATGAATTATGTAGATGAAGATAATATGAATTTTATCTCTATACGTTGTTTGTGTATTCTAATACCCCTAGGGGACTACGGAAGGATTAATAATTAAAGATATTATATTTAAACCATGTTAAAGAATTAAATGTTGAAAAAAAAAATACGACCTTTATTTTTTATAACGTTTACATTCAGTGACTTGATGAAGTATTTTTTTTTTTTTAACTTACTTTTTTTGAAACGGCGACCACTTTATTTAATTAAGTTTAATTATGAAACATATTTTTATAGAATTTCATTTGTTGCGCACAAATAGTTTTAAAAATATGAGTGTTTAAAGTTTAAAGAAGCAATTTGGAGGATGAGAAAAAATGTAACGCTATCATATTATTTTTATTTCAACAACAATTATTGAGAAAAAAATATATAATAATTTTTATATTATCATTTTATTTAACAATATCTATGAAATAAATGAATAATAATATTGATATTCTTAAAATAAATAAGTAACAATTGGGAAAATAAGCATCTATTTTTTCTTTTATTTTTAATATACCCTGGTCAGTCCATGGACTGTTCACTTTTTATCCTTAATTTTTATCGATTCAAACGAAATATCCTACACGCAAATAATAATATAAAAAAAACCAACACAATATGTCCCGCTGTTTTCATAGAACTACGCTTATGTAATTATATAGCAGGTGGGTGTGTTTTTTGTAACTTTTCTGTCGCCGTCTCTGTGTAGGTACCTCTATGGTATGATGTTTATTTATTAATTTTGTTTTTTTTTCCCCCACTCGCGAGCAAACAAAAGAAGACGAGGATAAAATAAACATAAAAAAAAGAAAACAGAGAATAAAAGGCGATAAAAATAAATAAAGATTTCGTACACGAAAATATTATACGTGTATGTGTGTATGAGTAGTGTGCGTATGCGTACGTGAGTTTTGCGGTAAAATATACCCTACAACGCCTCCGGTCGTTTCGAGTTTTCAGACTTTATTTTTTATTTATTTATTTTTTACCGTTTTATTCTTGTTTCTTTTTTTTTTTTTTTGCCCTCGGCTCACGGGGAAGTAGCCCACACGCACGCACGTACTAGTGCGCGTGTCGTACGTATGTAAAACAGCACAACAATAACGCGTGCTACTTGTATTTAATATATATTATATGAGCGAGCACGTCCTGTGCTGGGGTCGAAAACGCCTATTTCGCGACGGCGGCGGCGATGATTTTATCGTGGTGACGAACGAGACAGACAAACGAGCAATATTGTCGTCACCGTTGTCGTGACGCCACTGCGACGGCCGAGAGAGATCCTTTTCACTAGACGCGTGTAAATTAGGGGTAGCTTTGGGGTGCGGTAAGATTACGCGTGGTACATATTACAATAGTATATACAGAGTTCTGGATAACCTCAAATGAATCCCCCGATGTTTTAACGACGAAGCCTGTCGGGAAATTAATTGCGAAAAATATAGATTTTGGTCGACAAGACTCTGGTGGTTCCCCCCACTCAACGTATTTCACTGGGCATTTTTTCATAAAGTACTCGTAGTACATACTAAATACGTGCCCATTATATGATTACTAAATTATATTTTCCGGAACGCGGGACGTCTCTTTTTTTTAAACCTGTCCTAAACTATTATTTCTTTCCGGATATGTACTGAGATAAATAATAGTTCATTTTATCATTATATATTAGATTTTGAGTAGAACGAAGAAACTAGTGTTTTTACAATGATGTTTATTTATTTATTTTTTTATGTATACACACTTTTATATTGAAATACTCGTCCAAAAATTTCGAACAGTAGCTTTTTGAATTACATTTTGCCTCTAAATGGTATTTTTGAAACGTTATTTTTCGAAATTCTTAATAGTTCCCTAAAATTTGGGTAGACCTACCCAAAATTAGACAAAAAGACTAGGAAATTATCTCTTTTTTATCTAAACTTAATGAAAAATTAAGTATAGGTAGATGGACAATAATAATAGAAATATTTTGGTGCAAGAAAATTTTGAAAATATTTTTTCATCAAATCTAATCTAGATTGTACTTTGAAGAGGTAATTTTTCAAATTTCCCAATACTTTTTCTAAAAACGAGGAAAATCTGTCGAAAAATTTACAAAAGCGGAAAAATATTCTATAACCGGAATTTTCATAAAATTTAAAATTGTTTTTTTAACATAACATCAAAAATAATATAGCTAAAAACTTGAAACTTTGATCAACTACTAAAAAATGGCCACGAAACATTTCATAAAATCTTCAAAAACATTTAATCAATTTTGAGTTAAATATAGCATTTTGAAAATAATGAAAATTTCTCGTTTATTGTAATTTTCACGAAATGTTTAATTCTTTATATTAAGAATTGAAAATTTAAAATGACCTTACTCACATATAATTGACCAAAAACAATCTCGAAAATCGTAATCATCTTTTTTTTATTACCGTTCAAAGTAGGCATTTCGACGGAATTCGTTAGTTTTAGCTAAAATTACACACTTTAACGTATATAAAATAAAACTGGTCTGACCGATAGTAGAGAATTTCATTGCGAATATTATGGTGTGATAAAATTTTTTATGGACGAATATTTAAACATTTTATAAGGATTTGATTAAAAAAGATCTGAGAAAGTACCAAAAAATATTATGGTATATTACTAGTTCACGAACACCCAAAAAGGTTGGTAATATTTTTTCGCTCTCTTATGTATTTTATGACTCCGAGTACGATTGTGTGATGTTGTATTCACGTGCATCAATATTTTTCTAATTATTCTATTATGAAAATTTAATACCTTCGGGCATTTTATTAAATATCTACTATTTCAACTGTTTTTAACGCTGTTTTAGATTCTGAATGAAGTGAAGAAACTAGTGTTTTTACAATAATGTTTATTATTTTTATTTTTTTCTTTCTTTTTTTTTTTTCTATGTACAACTTTTCGTATGGAAATACTTGTCCAAAAGTTTTGATCAATAACTTTTTGAAACGCGATTCGCCTCTAGATTGTACTTTAAAGAGGTAATTTTTTGAATTTCTCAATTCTTCAATGTTTTTTTTTTGGAAAAAACTACCCAAAATCTGACAAAAACGACTCGAAAACCATCATTTTTTGATCAGAATTTTATGAAAATTTAAACATAAAAAGAAAATCCTATAAAAAAGATTTTGGCGCAAGAAAATTTTGAAAATGTGAAAAAAAATTTTGGTCATGTTTTTTTTTCTTATATTATTAACTTCCTTCGTTCAGAATCGTTTTACTGAAGAAATGATTTATCGGTTCTTTAAAATTTAATACGCCTGTAAGAGAAAACCACCCGTCGTGTGAGGTACACCCATCGTGCGAAGTATGTCCGGCTTTTTTTTAGTTTAGTCGTTTAGTGAGGATAGTTCGGATGCGACGGTACCGAGTTCTCAAACTTTGCTCTATAAACTAATTTTTTTGCACTTTTTTCAACCGTGATTGACCAAAGGTGATACGATAAACATTAGTTCCAATGATGCTATGGCGAATTTGTGTTGATTTACAATATAAAAGTCACTTTATTATTTTATTATAATGTTTATATTTTATTGTAATCTAAGATAATTATTCATGGACTATTCATTCGGTGTATGAGAATATATGAATAATCAATTTTCGTTTTCGTAAATATTATATTTAAAAAAAAATAATTTTTAGTTCAACATTTAAATTCAATACGTGTATATTATCAATGTTCAATACACCAAAATTAATTAATTTTCTTATTCTTGTTGAATTTTGATCCATTGGGTAATACTAGTACTTATTATTATGTAAATAACTCATTATACGAATTTGATAATTTATACAAATTATGGATTGTCCATGGATTATTTGGTTAATAAATAATAATTGTTAAACATATTGAAAATTACTAATTACTACTGTATATTATCTGAAGCTTCATTCAGAATCGTTTTATTGAAAAAAATTATTATTTCAATTAAATTCAACACACCCGCCATGAGTATCCCACCCAATATGCGAAAAATACCCATAGAACGAAGCGCGTTCTTTTTTTATAATGAGTCATTAATCTAATTTATGTACTCAAATACAAATTTTATAATAAGAAAAGCTTCTACCGTTTTTACTACAATGAATGAAAAATATTTTACAACTATGTTTACTTTAACATCAAAAAAAAAAAAAAACATTGAAAATTGGTATTTTATAAAGTAAAATTTCAATCCTGGAACAAATCACTGTTTCGAATCGCTTTCTCGGGACACCAGGACATTTGGTTAAAAATAGGTAGGAAAAGTATTTAAATTCGTCTCAGCCTCATTTAGAAAAAATAATGTTTATTTCACTTAGTAGCACGAAAAAATTTAAACTAATATGCAAACGGAATCAATGTGAATCATTAGCATCTCGTTTCTTTGATCAGTTGCGGGATCCCTCGAATAAAGCTCAAGTTCAAATATTTTCACTAGGAATAAGATAATTCCCTTGTTTGTCATACATAGATGCTCTTCAACAATGAATAGAAATCATGTTCGCATAAATAGGTACACAGTCAAAAAATCGTAGGGAAGTGTATCTAAGATATGTATTATTACATAGCCGTGGTTTTGCCATATTAAAATTCACCATATTAAAATAAATCCGGAAAAGTTCAATAGATACCTATAAATGACAGAGATTCATCAGAAATATAGAATTATAAATTTGAATCCTTACTTTTGTTTATTCTTAACGTATATACTATATTATCTTAAAATCCGTTAAATAATTAAAATATTGAAGAAAATAAAAACTACAAAAATCTTTGCACCGCGAGATATTACCTAAGACCATGGGCGTTCTCACGGGGGGAGGATATGAGGGATAGATCCACTCCCAAGATGAATTTTTAGATTCTAAGCAAAGCGAAAAAGCTTATAATTTTACAATGATGTTTATTTTTTTATTTTATTTTTCTCTATCTGTAAACACTTTTTCGT